>WITN01000679.1:0-47731 GCA_015025155.1 Lactarius quietus | reverse complement strand
CCTCAAGACTACTGCCATTGCGCGCCCATGCGCATCCCCCCTCGAGTCACCCAAACAGAAGAAGAAGAAGACGTCGACATCACCGACGTTACCAACGAAGCCGTGGATGACGAAGGAGGAGCACCTCCGGTTGCTGTCGTCTACGGCCAGACTGCGACGGAGGGATACGCCATGCGAGGACTCCCAACATACGCCGAGGCACGCGATGCCTCACCCATCAATACGCGCCGAGGCGCTCTCACCGTGCCCTATCGCCTACTCCCAGCGGATTCGTCCTCAACAATGGGATGAATTGGGTGCCGATGGTGATCGAGCACGAGGGACGTCGCATCCCCGCCCGGTATGTGCGAGTACGGATGTGTGACAACCCAGAGGTCTTCGGCACCATGGGGCGCCATTCGCCCACCTACCGAGGGGAGATCCACGCAGAGCCATGTCGTGATATGGGGCCCGCCGCTGAGTACTCTCGTGAGGACTTGCAGTATTTAGGAGCTGACTTCCGGGGACGGCGCCAGGTCGACGAGGCCCTCGCTCGGCTAGGGGACATTTCCCTGGCAGCCGAGGTGAGGCGCTACCGCGCGTCCCAGGAGGTCATCAAGGAGCTCGAGGCAGCGATCAAGCGGCTCGAGGACGATATCTTCGTCCATGTCGACCGCGCGCGCCACTCGGCCAAGCGGCTGGGAAGAGCTCACGCCATCCTACGGGTGCGAGATGAACACGAGACTGATGTCGGACTAACTGCGGTACCAAATTGGGTAGTGGAGCGAGGGCGCTCACCCTTGTGAAGGGGGTGATGTAACGTCCCGGGTCATAGTAAGTATCTGACCTAACCCATAAGCGATGGGACGTGATACTAGGGGGCTCTTATCGCATGACTGATGGTTCGCTTACTGAATGATCGTTGACGGATGATGACTTGCTTACTGTACGATACGATGACCAATGGCTTACTGACGGGTTACGATGTGATGACTGATGACTCGTAGTATGATGACTGTATAACCGTGGACGATTACCAGCAGATTAGTAGTAGTGGCGGTCTCGCTGACGAAGGCGGATCGCGCGAATAGTTTATAAGGAAGCTATCGACTGTTGTAGTCGATAGCTTGGATTTCTTGTATATCTCTCGACTTGTTATCCAAAGCCGGTTATCCCTCTTCATCTCTCGTCCTTTAAGGGCCGCATGTCAAGACAAACAAAGCATCAGCTCCGCCTTCGAGCGTTGAGACGTCACTCAGTCTTTGTACTTGAGTAGGACTATTGCTGAGTCACCGTGTTCACTCTACGTTGCCTAAGTCAGGCTCACATGCCGCTCGCACGTAACATCAATGATAAAATAGAAGATATCAGCTAACTTCTGTCCATTGTGGTTCTCAGGAACATTGACAAATCCAATAAGGTCAGCTCTAAGGGTTATTTTCTTCTGACCACCTTGCAGCTGAACCAGCTGTAGCCAATGGGCTGTAACAGCCATGTAAGACTTAAGATCAGGGTCAGACCACAGATCTGTGGTAAAAGAGACCCGTCCAACACTGGTTTTCTAAATAAAAAGTTAGCTTTTCCACACAAAATTTTAGTCAAGCCTTACAATAATGTCCTGAGACAAATTAGCAAGTACCTCCTCACTTGTCTGGATAATACGCTTGTGCATAGTGGTCCGATGAGGGATATCCACCTCTCTGAGCTCAGGGTGAAGCATAAGACAGAGCTGTCTAAACTCCTCCCTCTCCACAATCCTAAGAGGCTAAAAATAATAATTAGTAAATGAGTGGATTTAAGAATAAAAATAAACCTGATTAGTTGCAACAATAAATTGAACCAGTCCATCAAGAAAGGCATCTTGAGAGAATGGGGCACAGGCCTTAGCTTGATGCTGGAGAGGAAGGCCTGTGTGAAGTGCTAAGGCCTCTTCTCCTTCCTTGCCACTCAGTGTAATATTCAGCCTTTTACACTCACTAACCCACTCTGCAGAGTGATTACTGAGAAGGTGGGACCGCAAGTTACTTGTAGCTGTACCACCACTGTAATGGTGAACAGAAGCTGGATTCTTGTCATTAAGATCCCTATAAATTTATTAGTTTATTAAATGTTAAATCATAAAAAAGGCCTACAAGCAAAACTTGCACATCCTTTTCCCAGCATCATCAGCCACAAAGAACCTACTAATATCTTCAGCAGCTTTGCCACGCCTAGAGCCAGCTTTTGCCTGTCTTGCAATTCTTCTCTGATGGTGGCTTGGGGTTGCAGGGCCAGCATCAGAAACCACTGCAGCATCAGTGGCATCCTCCTGAGAGCCACCTGATACATCATTGAGGTTAAATGTCTCACACAGAGGTGAGTGAACGTCTCCCTTCATTAAATTTGTTAATTAAATGAATAAAAAGATAATAAAATAAAGACTTACCTGGTTGGGATGCTGAACAGGGGTAGAGGCCGAAAAAACATCCCCCTCTTGCCCAAGATGATCTGAGGGGCCAGCTGAGGTACCAGGAGCAGGAGATGAATCATCCTGCTCAAAGTGCACACGGCATGGTGCAACTGGTGCCTGAAGGGTATCTGGTGGTGGAACTAACCACAGCATAAGCTCATGGACATATTATGTCACCAAAGACCTACCTTCAAGCTGAAAGGACATCTCCAAGGCCCCACCAGGAAGGTCACGCTGTTGACCCTGATTTTTCGCAGTCCTTGGCCTTTTTGGAGTCCTTTTGGGGGTAGAGGGAGCCCTCTTCCTAGATCCAGCCATGGTAGATAGAGTGGAGTGTGATACAAAAAGAATTAGAGCAGTAGAGCAAGTGGATGAGCCAAGATTAACCAGAGATCAACAGAGATCAAGCAAGATGAGACTTGAAGGAGCTGAGACAAGAGCGTGGGAATGCAGCCACTTCACTCAATGAAGGTGATGTGCCTCGAATAGCACAATTCTGTGCAGTATTTCATTTTCCGTGTACTGGTTTAGATTACTTTATTAAACTATCTAGTATACATGTTTACATGACTGATTGTCCTCCTCCTTGGAGACCTGCCATTGTTCCTGCGCGCCGATCCGGAAATGAGGAGATGCAGCGACGGCAGCGACGGAAGAGACGTACTCTACACCCACCTCAAGATTCACATCTGCGTGCTGGGAAGGGGAAGGGGGCGAGGGGGAGGGCACAGGGGAGGGCGCAGGGGACGAAGTGGCGAGCGATGAGGGAGAGGGTGAGGAGGGATCCGAGTGGGATCCTTCCTTCCCCTCTCCCACGCCACTCGGGGAGGTAGTCATCTGTGGGGGAGACGGGTCAGAGGGAGAGGGAGGGAGGAAGTGGCGAGGCGGCGAGGGAGAGGGAGAGGAAGGATCCAAGCGGGGTCCTCCCTTCCCCTCTCCCGCGTCGCTTGGGGAGAGAAGCAGCTGTGGGGGTCAGAGCGAGAGGGAGGAAGTGGCGAGGCGGCGAGGGAGAGGGAGAGGAAGGACCTGAGCGGGGTCCTCCCTTCCCCTCTCCCGCGTCGCTCAGGGAGAGAAGCAGCTGTTGGGAGATGGGTCAGAGCGAGAGGGAGGGAGGAAGTGGCGAGGCAGCGAGGGAGAGGGAGAGGAAGGATCAGAGCAGGGTCCTTCCTTCCTCTCTCCCGCATCGCTCGGGGAGAGAAGTAGCTGTGGGGGAGATGGGTCAGAGCGAGAGGGAGGGAGGAAGTGGCGAGGCGGCGAGGGAGAGGGAGAGGAAGGATCCGAGCAGGGTCCTTCCTTCCCCTCTCCCGCATCGCTCAGGGAGAGAAGTAGCTGTGGGGGAGAAGGGTCAGAGCGAGAGGGAGGGAGGAAGTGACAAGGCGGCGAGGGAGAGGGAGAGGAAGGATCCGAGTGGGGTTCTCCCTTCCCCTCTCCCGCATCGCTCGGGGAGAGAACAGCCGATGTAGTCAGAATGGGAGGGAGGAGAAGGGTCCGAAGTGGCGAGGCAGTGAGGGTGAGGGAGCGAGGCAGTGAAGGTGAGCCAGAGAATGTAAGAGCGGGGACACTGAGTAGCGGCAAGGAAAGTGAGGCAGCGGCATAGCATGCTGTGGCTACAAGGCAGTGAGCATGAAGTGAGGTTGGAACGCGGCAGCAACAGAGAGCGGGCAGGTCAGCGTAGGTACGAGGGGGAGTTGCAGGTGACGAGGTGATGGGGGAGAGGGGGGAGAGTGGAAGGGAGATGGCGTGCAGACAACGAACCATCGATACGCAGGTAGCGCACATGGTGCGGAGACTGCGTACCGACGGAACGTATGCTTGCGTGGCGCGACACAACGTCCAGGGGTGATGAGCAGGGGTGGGGCGCAGGTGAAATGTGTGATGGGTGGCAGGTGATGGGCGATGGGCGAGGCGAAGGGGGAAGGGAAATGAGGGAGGAGCTCAAGGAGGACTCACTAGTCCCAGCCGCTGTGGCTGGCAGCTCCTCTAATTATCAACTGGCTAGTGTGGCCTCCTTGACTCAAGAGGGAGCGCTGAGCCAGCTCGTTCCTGGCTTGGTTGACTTATTTGAAGGGACTCTCACTGGCCAGCAAGCCCCTGAGTCCCCAACTCAGCCACCTGCCCAATCGGTCGTGACCGAATTGGGCGATGGCTCAGCCAGCTGAGCCCAGCTCAGCCAACTTGTGAGCCATAGCCAGGCCAGTTTCGGTCATGAGCCAATTGATCGGCTTGGCTCCGCTCAAAACAGCTTGGCTCGGCTGGCTCAGCCAATTTGAGCCGAGCTGTGGCAACACTAAATGTCTCCATAATAGTAGTTATCGTATCCATAAATGTTGAGTTGCACATAATAGGTAGGCCAAGTAGACATGATCGCAAGTTCCCATTTGTCTTGGCTGTTCTGAGTCATTTGTGCTGTGATACCCTTGTCAAAGCCCCAAGCATTGAACGGACCATGGGTGAAAAATTGTGGTACACGACGCCGTTGGCCATAACCAAGATCAGCATGAACAATGGCAGCAGCGGATTGCATGAGTTGGGTCCAGTCTTGGGGCCAAGAACCGCTCAGTATACGCACGAATAATAGAGATGCAAAACTTACACTGAACCATGATGTGCTGACCCTGCCAGAAGTAGTCTGAGCTGTCAAAACCGCTGGTGTCGATGAATGTCGTATCCGCCCAGGCACTCCATTGAGTCCAATTAAGACCAAAGTTGACCAAATAGCGGAAAGCTATCCACACCAAAAGCACTGTGTGTAAACGTATACTGTCCATTTGAGAAACCGAAGGCACTGCTGTTATAATCAGTTACTGGGAAAACTATGACATTGTACAGGGTTCCTTTGCGGATTAGTAATGTGTCCTTTGACTGGCAAAAAAATATTAACAAAATGTGATGAAGAGATATCGATACACACCCCAGTTATTGTAACAGTATCGTTGGTCAAAGTGTGGTCAAGAGTCAAAGCTAAAACACTGTCAGGTACATCGTTCAGTGTGACTGACGAAGACCAGGCTGATGACATATCTCCCGGTAATTTAGGTTACAGTGGGTCGGGGTTTTGGACTGGGCCGCACATGACAGAGCTAGGGTCAAACGTTGGGTTACTGCCATGGCCAGAAGAGGACATATTGAGTGTCAGCGCATTTGTGACACTGGTACAACTCATGATAGTATTGAACTCGAAAGTGACAGTGACTGGGTTGTTGGCCCTGCTGGGATCAGACATGATACGGGCGTCATGACCAGGAGAGAACTTGGTAAGAGCAGGGTGTGGCAAAACCCATTCGCTGGTAGGAACGAAAACCTTGTAACCGTATGGATCCATGGTGACATTCGAGAGACAGCCTTGATATGGAGCCGTCCCATTGTTATAGTAGGATGAAAGGGAGTCTTCAAGAGTATAGGATTCAAAAGGCACTACCAGATTTCACGCCGTAGTGCCGGAAATATACAGGACGACATCTGCTGGGTAGATGAACAGTCATATTGATAGGTTTGAGTTGTGTTGCCGTTTGTTAAAAGTAGCCAGACCTGGTCAGTGTTGTTGCCGGTGAGCTGCTGCACACCAGAGATTCCAGATCGAGAAAGTGACCAAAGACCCATTTCTGTCCCGTCCCATTTGAACCTGGGAGCTGAATGTAATACGTCCAGTTTCTGTGCTGGACAAGGTTAAAGCCATCTTGCAAAGAGTTATACACCGAATGCAGATAAAGGAAATGCGAAAACATGCGGCGGCTGTCGGTCGTGGGGTCAAAGTGATCCAAAGAGTTCCAGTCATCCATGCAACCAAGGAGAGCCTTTTGTAGCAGGATGTCGAAATACTGATCAGAACCGAGATGATAGCAACCATGACGTTACCAGGCTCTGTTGCTGAACATAGCTTGGCAACCATAGAGATAATTGGAAGTGCTAGTGTCATACAGGTAGAAGTTCTGCTCCTCGCCATAGAAGAACTGTGAGTCGGAAAGTCAGGTTCAATGGATAATGGAGAATAGTCGTTAAACTTGCCAAGGGAATACCAGGTATGATGAGCGTCGTTACGAAGGTAGCTAAAGCACCTCTCTGGGTTCCAGTCTCCAAGTTAGGCCAGCAGAACACATCGAAGTTACTGGTTCCATACAAGTGCTTGGGATCGACCTGACCCGTGTTTGGATTTATCATGTCATTGTCAACAAACATTTGGTTCCAAGCGGTGACGAAGTTGGTGGCAACGTTGAAAGCAACTTGCAAATTCCCACCCATTCCAAGAAACTGGGTCAAAGAGTGGTAAATGGAGTAATGAAATGCCATGCCGTCCAAACCATTAGTTGAAGTGTCGTGTAAAAATACTGATTCTGGCTTGAGGTGAGATTCGCAGTGGTGAGAAAACCTGCGGGCAGTTGCGTAGGAGTTCTGCCTCGTCCACTGAAATAAGTAGGAAATTAGCAGGCATGTCATGGGTAATAATTTGGCGTACATACTAATACAAAGAATTGAAGGTATCACCACCAGTTACCTTGCCAGTGATATAGAAGTTCGTCTTGTTGAATGAAATGGCACACTGTCTGGCGGCAGCAGCCCATCCTGCAAGAGCCTTGACAGTAACCTGTGTCGATTTGTCAATACAGATCACGTCTATATCAAGAGCTTGGATGGCCATGCAAGCGAAAACCTTGAGCTTGGCCATAACCTGAGGCTTCCATTCATGAAGACAATCCTGCACAGACACGAACTTTGATAGTCGACGTTGCCAGTCTGGATGGACACCGAAAGCTTCTGTGTCGCCATGTTGATCAAATTCCGACTCTAGGCACCCATTGGTCTGTAAGGTAATGACAGTTTCATCATCATTCCAAAACTGCAGGAGTACACAAGATGTGTTGCAGGTGTTATCGATCTGGCAGAGATGTCAGTATCCTCCACCGGGAGAATGCAAGCGTATCACGTGCCTGAAAATCTTGGTACTCCTCAAAACCCCATGGAACCATTGAGGGCATTTTCCAAACAGTGTCGTGCTCGTTAAGATCAAATGGTGTGGAAGTGTTTAAGTAGCTAGAAAATATGAACTGTAACCAGAACAGAGGCATCAGGAACTGGAGAGCATCTTATTAGATGGTGCGAGAGTTTCTTGTGCAAAATAGATGAATTGGCGTACAGAAACACAGTGGCAGGCATCAAGACTCCATTATCGACACCAGAGTGAATTAAAATCACGTGCTCTAACTTTTAATGAATTGTAATTGGATCGCCATTTCTTGTAATGCTATCTACATTGGAATTTCTGATAAGCTATTTTGTAATCATGTGAATTTCTGATAAGCTACATTGTCAACACATGAATTTCTGATAAGTAAAATTGTCAATGCATGAATTTCTTATAAGGAATCTTGTAAATGCATAAATTTCCTTATATAAAATTTGATAATTGCATGAGTTACTGATAATAAATAATAATTATGTAAATAAATCGTAATTGTGTGGCCTTTCTTATAAAGAATTACAACTCTGAACAGATATTGAAATGTGATCCTAAGCACATTATCCGATCTGCTGGGCATTGTAATCATATTAAAATTTTAATTATAACCCAGATCTATTATAACATACTTACCGATTTTCCAACACACATGTACTACTCTTGCTTCGATTTAGGACTCAGATCTATTGTGTTCGGTTCGTCATGTTGTTACCAGTAAATTCATATCATCACTGAATGATATCGTAACACTTCCAATACACTGTTTTTTTTTTTTTTTTTTTTTTTTTGGAAGGCGCTTATATTTCCGGTATGTAGCTTCTTCTAATTGTCTACATGCCTGAAAATAAATGCCAGACAGCAGGAGAATTTAGGATTCAGCCCTGTCTGGTGCACTGAAGCCAGGCTCATCGTTAGTTTGACAAATAAGTTTTTTAAGGTTTTATGACCTAAAATACTGTAAAAAAACCGTAAAAAACCGTAAAAAATGTAAAATACCTGCTATACTGGGATACTCAGTGACCCAAGTCCATTTTCATGGAGACCCGGAATTGTGCCAAGCGTGAGAAGGTAATAAACAATTGATGGTGATTTGATTTGAATAGGAAAGCCTATTCCTTTTAAGAATAGTAAGGGCAGTGTAAGACAAAATTAGATGAATTTGTAATAAATAACAAATGGCTATACTCTATGTAAGGGCACCAATCCCAGGTTTCTGGTGACCGGGAAAACATCAAAAAATGGCAATAACCAAGGAAACTGCCGAAACTAAAATGCCAAAATACTGATGCTGGAGCCTGGTTGTGTGTCACATATTGACATTGTCTTGCCTCCAGACAACGCGAAGACATGCCATTGCTTACATGAACACTGGAAGAACTGCCAAGATTACCCTGAAGCACACAAATGGGTAGGCAAAGCCCCAGAGTATGATGAAGAAGAGCAGGTACGCACTCTAGTGTGGGCTCAAGGAACAGGTGAAGAGGATTACCTTGAAGGAGATGAAGCTTTGAGAGTCGCTCAGCTTGTGAGTTCTATGCTAGTTCATGCAGAACCTTCAGACGCTGGCGACTCTGTTACAGGAAGGATGAAGGTCATGTGATTAGGTCACGTGAAGTCCCAGGTCATGGCATGTATCTGACCTAAGCCATAAGTCATGGGACTTGGTAGGATGGAAGGTTCTGGAAGACCATGGTAGGCATGAGGTCAGATGTGGAATTCCTGATAGCCAAAGGTCTGGACAATTCCCAGTATGGGTCGATTCCGATGGAACAGGTTCTGATGCGCTGGTATTGCGCTGAGACATTTGTTATCTTGTTATCTTGAATTGTGATGTCATTTGTGAGTCATATGGTTGTTCTTATCTCTGACTCATGTGGGGCCATATGCCTCATGTACTGTATGTTTCATAATAAGCCCCTGTGGCTTGATGGACAATTCCTATTAGCAGATTAGGTCGTAGGTTGTGTTTTACTATAGTTTGAGCTCAGTTTGAATACTGTCTTGGAGTACTATAAGTAGTTGGCAGGTTTTGCCAGTAGTTGTTAGCTTAGTTGTCTTTGACTTCCACCTGTATTCCTCTCAGGCATATCAAAGCATTCTAATAGCAGAGTCATTGGTCATTGTGACTATTCTTCTCTCATTGTCAACTTGTGTTGAGAGTTAGCTCCAAGTTTGACCTTACAAGGGGACCCTCTGTGGTTATTCGCCCTTTACAAGCTATTGTCTAGGTTGCAAGCTGTGCGCTTGGCTTAGAAGTGATAGTAGGAAAGCCTTCGGGTTCAAGTCGAACCAACATTCAGTGGAAACGTTACACATGGGCCATTGCAGTGCTAACAGTGGTGAATCCATATTTACTTCAGTGGGCCTATCCCAGCATATGCAGTGCATAACACTGGCAAATTCAAAGCCTATGATCAGCAGCATTCTCATATATTCTTGGTTATTGCAACCTCATCAGCATCAAGTTCAACTTATCTCATGGCTCCATTTGTGTATATCACCAATGTCACGTGGTGACATCGTTCCGACCACTGCGCGCACAAAACGTCGCAAGTGCACTCATGAGCACTGGAAGAACTGTCAAGACTACCCAGAAGCACACACATGGGTATTAGGTCAGCCAACATATAGCGAAGAAGAAGAAGAGGTTCGCGCTCTCGTATGGGCCCAGGCAGATGAATATCCTGCGGCAGAAGAAGAAGACTATACAGTAGAGGAGGATGAAGCCCTCCGTATACGCCAGTTAGTGAGTGGAATGATCGTCCACCCGTCGTCTCCAGACGCTGGCACAAGTGTTACAGGAAGGATGAAGGTCACGTGATCTGTCACGTGAAAGTCCCAGATCATGCCTTGTATCTGGTCTAACCCATAAGTCATGGGACTTCAAGGATGGAAGAGCTTTGTATAATGTAACGTTTCCTCGGATGTAAGATTCCCGAGAGGCCGAAGAAGATGTCACGTGTAGAAGAGGAGGTCAAGTCCCAGGTCACAGTATGTATCTGACCTAAGCCATAACTCAGGGGACTTCGGTGTTGTATCAAGAATGGAAGATTATGGAAGGTTCTGGAAGGGCCATGGTAGGCATGAGGTCAGAAGCGATTCCTGACAGCTGAAGGTCTAGACATTTCCTTTTGTAGTTCAAGTTCTGATGGAACAGGTTCTGATGCGCTGGTATTGCGCCTTGACATTTGTTATCTTGGTTCTCTATTGTTCTAGTATTCTATGATGTCATTTGTGAGTCATGTGTTGTTCTTATCTCTGACTCATGGTTGTGTTATCTCTGACTCATATGGGGCCTTATGCCTCATGTACTGTATGTTTCATGATAAGCCCCTGTGGCTTGATGGACAATTCCTATTGGCAGATAAGGTCGTAGGTCGTGTTACTATAGTTCGAGCTCAGCTTTAAAGCTAGCTTGAAAGTACTATATATACTAGGCAGGTATTGCCAGTAGTCATTAGCTTAGTTGTTTTGGACTTCCACCTGTATTCCTCTCAGGTTCTATTCAAAGCATTCTCATAGCAGAGTCATCGGTCTGTGTGACTAGCATCTTATCTTGTTGCCAACTTGTGTGTCAAAGTCGTCACCTTGTTAGGCCATCACAAGGGGACCATTTCTGGTTATTCGCCCTTCACGAGTTCTGGTTGAGTTGTAAGCCGTGCGCTTAGCTCATCATTTGATACAAGGAAGCCTTCGGATCCAAGTCGGATCAGCGTTTGGTGGAAACGCTACAACCAAAGCCATGCTAACCTCAAGATGGGCCAATACAAGGCCATTGTTAGAATATGTTTGGGGCCCATACATAGGCATTGCCAAACATATAGCATTTATATTGATGGCCCCATGTTGCTATGTCATCAACATTCCCTGTTGCACATTGTCAGCCCATGTGAGGCTTTTGTTTGGCAGCTCACCCGCCTATATATGGGCCATTGTGGTGTTATTGGCAGTGACCCAATCTGTTATCATGGGCCATACCTTCAGATGTTCACATAAATTGTAGCATCATAATATGGTCTAGGGCAATGTTTGGCCACTTGCTCCTCAGCCAACACAAGAGTTTTGTCCACCAGCTCTTTTGCATGGTTTGGGCCATCACAATTTCATTGACATCATTCCCAAAGGTATTTGATGGGCCCATACTATCATACCTTCATGACACTGTCTGAATGTCCTGGGGAATCCCAATACTTTTGTTCGGCAACTATATTTACTTATTTGGCTAATGCGAGAATGTCAGTTGGGTCTATGCCGGATGTCTTAGGCCCCTATGATCATTTTGTTTGGCAGCCTTGTCATTTGGTACTGGGCAACATGAGTGTCTCAGCAGAGACCATATATATGCCCTATGGGCCTATGCAAATGTTTTGTTGGCAGTGTGAACAGACAATGCAGGGCCCACACAAGTCCTTCGTCAAGAAATAATATTGATGGCAGATGGGCCCACTCAACAGTGTGTACTCAAAGAATCCATGGGCCCATATGTATGCATTCACACTGTGTTACTGCAATGGGCCCACATGGGCTTTCAGCATGCACTTGGCAAATTGTCATGCCAGCTCTACCAAGTGCTTTGACGAGGTATGCAACATGGGCTCAGTCAAAATGAACCATTGCATTAGATGCTCAGGTCAATCCAATGCATGGACGAGATGTCAGTGCTTCATTGGCTTTTTGAAAACAATGGAATGCTGCAGGGTTTTTGTTTCTCTCCCAGTGATCCCACAGACCATGGTGTTGAGCAAGATAGTGGGAGCCACAGTGGCAGTGATTCCATGCACCTGGAGTCAATCCCGGGAAAGCCAGTGCCACGACCAGGCATACAAACTGGGTAAAGGAGTCAGTCAATATGACGTGGATGCCTTTGGCAACTCCCTAGCCAGTAGGGCCATTCTGTCATATCTCAAGGACAGAGTATAAGCTCACAAGTTCATAATACTATCAAGGTCACAATCAGCAATACAAGGAATATCTAACTACAACTCGTGAATGATTCAAGAGCACGCCTTGAACTTTGCGCACATAAACAACATCATATTCTCCTCATTCACTGATGCTTCAATATTGGTTGAGTGAACACCAGCAGACTCCCACCTGAGAGGGTACTGTCAGGCCAAGTTCCGAGCAGAACAAGAATGTGCCCAGCTCTCCGATGACGACATAGAAGTCAGGAATGTGCTGTCAGCAACCTTCCAGAAACAAAAAACCTGGGCAGAAGTGTTTGAGCAATGGGCACAGGAGTGGCACCTTAAATGTTATGAACGCACCAAGACACTTACTGTCTGGGCATGACCACCACAGTAAGCGGTAATCAGTCATGGACTTATACATCGTCATCTTGTTGTGTCATTTGTGTGCCTGGCTTACTGATTCCGAGGATCGTTGTACTAGGACTTACTCATTACTAGGATAGTTGTACTAGGGTTTATGACTTGTACTATACTTTCAGCTGCGCTTCAAAGCCAGCGCGTACTTGTATATAAGCTGGTACTGTAGAAGACGAAGCCTTCAGCTTAGTCTTCTTGACTATCACTCTCAATCGTACTCATCTCTGATCTTGTCTACTCGTTGCTCTTCGCGAGCCGTCTATCTGCTTAAGTTGCCCTTCGATTGGCTGACTGTTAGAGCCTGTCTTCGTACAGCCCTAGTTCCTATGAAGAGGAATAGTGGGATCGCTCTGTGTATTTGCTATGTCATTCCGTGCCACATTCTCCAATCTCTGCCTAAGTCAGGCAAGCGTTAGGTGATAACGCTACATTAAACCACACACATCACATGTGTACTGACTTTCTCTCCTGAAATCACCAGATGGAAACAACCACCCCCCTTGTAAGGCAGCTATAAAAGATGAGCTGTCTATATCCTCCTTCTGCACAGCTTTATGTTATGCAGTTGGGCAGGCCTTTACAGCTGAGTACACAAGACAGTTCAAAAAAGACTTCAAACCACTTCATGTCATCTGGGAGTGTAGCTACGAGGAACACACACTCACATACATCATATTTGACTGCTCCCTCTTCTCAAGAGCATGCGACAAAGTGCAGATTGACAACCACCAAGTTAACCAATCAATGTGGGACCTCTTTGCCTCCCTTGACAGAGCGTGCCAACTCTTCAAATTTTTAGAATGCGCCACTGCTGCCCACAAACCCTCCAGAGCACCTTGGCTCCTTGGAGTGCCCAGGTTGGACTCAACCACCAACAGCTGGTATTGGGATGATAGTATAATGTGATGTACCCTTGAGGGCATTGGTTGTGAGACCCAAAACTACAGCAATTAGCCTCCACCCAGCTTGTCTCCTTTAATAAGGGACCTGGGCATACGACCAAACACCTTACACACACACTTCCCCCCTCACCTTGTCACAACCATCTTGTTTTGTTAGGCTATGGCCAACCAGTTTTTGTCTTAGATACATGCTCCGGGATACAAATGAAATCAGAAAAAAAAAAAAAGACCATGGTGTTGATATGCCCACAAACAACTTGGGAGATCAGGATGATGAAGATGAGGTGGATATTTCTGATGACCCCCAAGATGTGAGTGAGTTTGATATTCAGCTCACAACCAAAATTCATGTGTCCACACATTGCTAGAGTACCCCTGTTGAGGCTTCACTTCTTGATCTTTTAGAATATGGTTACCCATCTCAGCTTCATGCCCTTGCAGCACACATCAAACAGCCTGAGTTTCCACTACTCTTCTCACAATTTCTCTCCAAATGCTGTTACCCAGATGTGCAGATTGCACCTTCAACACTTGAGGAATGCCCTGCTTTTGACAGCACAATCAAGGTCCACCACTCTGCTGTCACCACATTCTATGCCCCCAGTGATCTTTCTGGTTCAGGTGGCTTATGGTGTGAGCAAATTCAGTCAACACCCTCCTTCTTTGGTCACCCCCACCATCACACTGCATTTGTTGTCAGTCACTGACAACACTCAGCCTGAAATGGAGGGCTTGGAAATCAGGTGTGTCCAACTTTTCTTTTCTTTCCAGTATTGGTGCAAGGATTATTCCTGTGCACTAATTAATTGGTTTGTTCATGATGACAAACATGACCTGGACACAGGCATGTAGACCGTGAAGCGAGAGCATGACTGTCATGGCAAGCCAACTTCTGAGGTTATCCATTTAGATTCAATTGCTCCAGCAGCACACCTTTTGCCGGTCTATGGTAGCTCACATGTACCAGAAGATTTCAATCACCACCATGCATTAGATGCTTATGACACATTTTTCGTCAATCATTTCATCAACCATCACAACTCACAAGTTCATTGGAGGGCAGTAGGATGTATTTCAGATGTACTTGGCAGCATATAACATAGTTACATCGTATCTCTGGACTTTCTATCAGACATCTGAGTTGAGTGAGTAGGTTTCCTGAAACTGAGAAAACCGCGAAAAACCATGAAAACGGACGAAACTAAGGAAACTTATTTGCCCTATTACTGATGGAATTACATGCTGTTTTAACTAATTCACTAAGTTTGAGTGGGAAGCTCCGAGAGGGTGCAACGCTTCAGCAGCTGTCTGGAAGCGGCGAGGAAGCGATCCCGGAAGGGCCGGAAAAGAGGAAGCCAGAAGGCGGAAAGAAAAGGGTGTGTCATGTTGCTGTCTTGTCCTTCATCTCGGGGAAATCTGGTGTTCCAATGCCTGTAACCTGCGGAGACAAGGGTCATCCGATGTCGAAAGTGAAGAAGTGACAAGTCTGGTGGAACGTACAGGATCCCATCCTTCGAGGGCAGGGAATCCGAGTCCTGCGATGCTACAACCCTCATTCTGGCCATCCGTGACGTCGGTGAGACTTTCTATGCCGTATCCGTACAGCCAAGGGTTAAGCCAGCCGCGTCGGCGCTTGTACCTGTAAAGTCGCCAGTCACTAAGCAACCCTACTACACTCGCCACAACCTATAAATTGGCAGTCAGCTGGGTACTGGTGCTCAAGAAACGAGGAAGTGAGGAGGGAGAGACGCACGGCCGTTGACAGGCCTGTACTACTGGAATATCTGTCTTCCCCATTGACGACGATCTTGAATCCAACGGCCTGCGCGGAGAGGTCGGGGATGCCGCGGCCTTGAGCGCTGTACGAAGCATACAAAGTACGATTAACATCAGTGAAGTGAGGTCACAGAAGTAAACGCACTTGTAGAGTCCTTGATTCCGCTCGCCGAGCTTATCGAGATAGCCAGGTACGGCTCCTCTCTGGAAGCGGGGGCGTTCAAAGTAGTTTGAGAATCCGCCGCCAGAGAATGTGGCTGCAGACCCCGATCCGAAGCCAGTCACTCCGCCAACCGCGGTGACATAAGGACCTGTCAAACCGCGCAATGTAGTGAGCGTCATCGGCTTGAGACTATCACTTCCAGTCTGAGGGAGAAAAGGCCACGCGTACAGGTTGCGGGAAAAGTGGTCCTGAACTTGAGAAGGCCTTCGCTGTTCACGCAGTCCCCTTCGCCGACACCATCGTCACCGCTCGCGAAGAGGAAGGTGACGCCACGTGTACTGAGTTGTGCGAACAGTTGGCAAGCTTCCACTGCATATTCCATCGGAAGGGTATCCTCATCAAAGCTGAATGACCCGCTGATCGTCTGAGGGAGAGATTCTTGACTGAGGAGGTAGCGGAGCCAGGTGTTAAACCAGTCATCCGTGCCCGACGGACCACGGCCTGTGACGTAGTAGACGACAGGGGTTGGAAACACAAGGGCCTCAAGATATTGGATGTTCACATCAGGCACTGCGTTTAGCTGGTCGTTCGGACCAAGGTTGACATAGGTGATAGAGAAGGACGCGGTCAACGCGTCCCCGCGATATTTCCCCATGAACATTGTCAGATCCGCGGAGCTCGGAAAATTCCCTATGGCTCCCACAATCCCGACCGAATTCCGATTCGGCACAAGGGGTCTGTAGAGGGCTGTACGGTAAATCCAACGCAGCGTATCTGGTTCGACCTCGGCAAAATCGACGCGGTTCGACAGCATCGTGGTTGGCTGTCCCAGTGCTGATTTTACCGGCGCCGCTGTTTCCCCGCCAGAGATATTGCGCGGTATCTGCCACTGCTTGAGCGAGGGGACAAAGGCCGTCGTTGGAACCACAGTCCGCACGTGCTCGTGCAGCGCCGCGGGAAGCCCATAGCCGACAGTCCGCACAATGGTCTCATGACTTTCAAAGTGCCTATAGAGTTGATATGACGCATCCAGGAGAATGTTGGCTTTGGTCACGGGCACCGCTTTGAGCATAAGTGTGTTGCCGCCTTGTGTCGTGACGGACGAGGAGGGTATCCCGTTATGTTTGAGCCAGGAATTGACGAGTTTAAGCGTCCTTGGATGCGGAGCGACAAGCTCAGCGACCTGCTCCCTGGAGAGGTGTTCGCCATATCTGCACCGAAACAGGGGTACATGTGAGTCCATGGGTGAGGAATGAAATGAAGGACGTGCTCTGGGTGGTCAGGTGTGCTGACATTGTAGAGGACGTCGATCAAGGCGTTCTCACTGCGTGGCTTGAGTGTAATGTAAAGGTCGATTGTGGTGCTCAAAGGCGGGCGGCCCAGGCTCTTCCAGTTCTTCGGGACGGCGTTCCAGGAGTGTTTGGTGTGCTTGTCGTCCCAACATGATGAGGGAGGCTTTGCGAGGCTGACAAGGACAGCGGCGAGGATAGAGAGTATAAAAATACAGTAGATGCGCATTGTGACAGGAAGAGACGAAGACGAAGTGTAGAACACAGTGGGGACGAGAAGAAGGCGCGAGGTTCAGAGTGATGACTAGAACGATGTGGGAGCTTTCAAGTCTATGGTGCATCTTAAGCGGTCGCATCTGACGACTCGGAGGTCCGACAAAGTTGAATACTACTTAGGCTTTACAGTAAACAAGGTGGTCTCACGAATTGGCAGCGTTTCGGTCATCAGGAAAAACCACATCGGACAATTTGCGCCAAACTCAGCCGATTGTACGTATTAACTCATTTGTACACGATTTATTACATCTCTCAGTAATTTTATCTTTTTTGATGGAGGATTTACAAGGGGGTTTTCGCATTTGTACCCATTGTTTAAAGAGCCCATGTCGCACATTCTGTCCATAGTAGTTGGTAGAACCAACGTGCAATTGTGCTGAGCATCTCAGTAAAGCCCATGTGGGCCCATGAGCAGTATGTAGCGCATATAGACATATGGGCCCAATGCAAATATTGTGACGACAACCAAGGGATGGGCCCACCTGCATTAATATACACACTTGACTAGTGACATGGGTGGGCCCATAATATATACTGACCATGTACCCGCATGGGCCAATGAATGTGTATATTGAGCTACCATTGACATGGAATAGGCCCCTTTCTGTGTGAGTGAGTATATACAATCACTGCCGACTGTCTCAAATGGGCCAAGCAACTCTTATCAGAGAGTTTGCAGATAGTGACAGGTGGGCCAAGCACTACTGTGGGCATGCACCAGTGAATATCTTGGATGGGCCCAGTGCATCTCATAAGACTTGCTGACGATGACATCAAATGGGTCCAGAATTTATCATAAGAGAATCCACCAATGGCCTTGAATGGGCCCAGGATTGTTGGCGATATACACTGCCGAAGTGCCGAAGATATCAAATGGGCCCATACTTTGCACAGAGAGGCTACCTGTGGTGTTGAATGGGCTGAGCATTACTCCTGATATGCAGTGGCAAATAAATGGATTGGGCCCAGCTCTTCTCATAAAACAGGTCATCAATGATATCAAATGGGCCCGTTATTTTTCATTGGAGATGCTGCTGATGGCCCTGAATGGGCCCAGTTTTCTCGATGGGCAATGCTGCCAAAGAATTCAAAGGGGCCATAATGTCTTACTGATACGCTGCCCATGGTGTTGAATTGGCCGAGCATTGATCCTGTGATACACTGCCAACCATGTCGAGTTGGCCCAGTGTCTCTGAAAGACACGCCTTCGATGATATCAAATGGGCCCAGCATTTATCATGGGAAATTCCGCCAATAGTCTCGAATGGGCCTAGTGTTCTTCATGGGCAACGCTGCTGAAGATATCAAATGGCCCCAGAATGCCTCAGAGAGGCTGTGGATGGTATCGAACGGGCTAAGCATTGCTCTTGATATTTACTGCCAATTATTTTGAGTGGACCCAGTCTTGCTCCTAGGACATGTCGTCGATGATATTGACAGGGCCAAGCATTTCCTTTTGATGAGGCTGCCGATGGTGGTGAATCGGCCGAGCATTGCTTGTGAGATACACTTCCAGCTATGTCGAGTTGGCCCAGCGTCTCTGAAAGACACACCTTTGACAATATCAAATGGGCCCAGCATTTATCATGGGAAATTCCACCAATGGTCTCGAATGGGCCCTGTGTTCTTGACGGGCGACACTGCTGAAGATATCAAATGGCCCCAGAATGTCTAACAGAGAGGCTGCAGATTGTGTCGAACAGGCTAAGCATTGCTCTTGATATTTGCTGCCAATTATTTCGAGTGGACCCAGTCTTGCTTAGAGAGTGACAGGGGTAACCCCAGGGTAAAAAATTTCAACCCTTACCCATACCCCTTCCAAACCCCTACCTGTGTAAGGGGTAGGGGTTTGTTGACGGGTATGGGTAGGGGTTGAGCAGGGGTACTGGGGGTAGGGGTTACCCCGAGGGTTTAGGGCAGGGGTATAGTATATTTTATACGCGTGCAAAGGCAAAGGTGGTTCGGACCAAGTTGACAACGGTCCATACACACTTGACAACACACATTACATACTGCCTGTCCATGATATGTGTCCCATTTTAATCCAACTCCCTTCCCTCACCACCATCGACCTCTGGACATATGCGAAGTTTCCACCCAAGATGTTGTTGTCCAGTGAGCATGCAAACAACGATGCAGCAGCTGTTCCGACTGTGCATTGAATCGGCGAGACCACTGTCTACGTGACTCCATTCGTGGCACCAAGAGAACACTTGTTGGCTTCTCCATGTCCCTCACCACCAATAATTGGCCTGCAGGTCCTGATATTAGCTAAAGAACGAACTGAGAAGTTAAATACCAAACCCTATGGTGCCACTGACAGCACAAGCCGCTGGTATTAATGAAAAGTGTTAGTTTCATCAGTGAGCTCCACCATCATACTCTTCGTGACACCAGTGTTCCCATTGAGCATGGCTCGCAAACAATGGCTACGTGTACTCAGTTAGAATAACAGTGATGAAATGTAAACCGACACAGTGATGATTCTGAGATATATTTGCTCAAGGAAGAAAGCCTTGACTTCCTGCATCCTCCACACGTTACCCTTTCTGCTACTTGACGATATGGCAATGGGGTGCAGGGCGATCACAGGGATTGTGCATGGTGTACACCTCCTCACGATGTCGTCTTCCATGTGTCTAAGGGCCCTGCAAATCCACATGCATGCCTGCAGGCAATGTCACCATGCTACTTCAATTGTATTGTACACCGTGACCAGGTCATCATGGTGTTCACGCAACTGACTGCTGGGCGACATCACAGTGGCAGCACAAGGGGACTCAGACAGTGGGTGGCTGGAATGGTTGACGGACCTTCTGAGCCTGTGCAACGTGATGGACCTTCTGAGCCTGTGTGACATGATGGACCTACAGTAATAAAGATAAGATCAGTGTGTTTGTGCTACTTCACCTTGCTTGGCAGAGTTGATCAACTTGATGAACTTGTTCACAGATAATGAGGATTAGCTGGATTAGGGAATTTGTGGACCTGTAAAAGGAAGTTTTTGGCTACCGGCTACCAGGCTGTAACCCCTCGGTAACCCCCGGTACCCCCGAGAGGGGTAGGGGTATGCTGGGGGTAACAACATCTGTACCCTTACCCCTACCCCTGGTCAACCCTTTACTAAACCCTGGGGGTTAGGTCAACCCCTGTCATTCTCTAGTCTTGCTCCTGGGACATGCTGTCGATGATATCGACAGGGCCAAGCATTTCCCATTGACAAGGCTGCCAATGGTGGTGAATCGGCCGAGCACTGCTCCTGAGGTACACTGCCAACCATGTCGAGTTGGCCCAGTATCTCTGAAAGACATGCCTTCGATGATATCAAATGGGCCCAGCATTTATCATGGGAAATTCCACCAATGGTCTCGAATGGGCCCCGTGTTCTTCATGGGTGACGCTGCCGAAGATATCAAATGGCCCCAGAATGTCTCACAGAGAGGCTGTGGATGGTGTCGAATGGGCTAAGCATTGCTCTTGATATGACTGCCAATTATTTCGAGTGGACCCAGTCTTTCTCATAGGATATGCTGTCGATGATGTCGACAGAACCAAGCGTTTCCTTTTGACAAGGCTGCTGATGGTGGCGAATCAGCTGAGCACTGCTTCTGAGATACACTGCCAACCATGTCGAGTTGGACCAGTGTCTCTCAAAGACATGCCATCGATGACATCAAATGGGCCTAGCAGTTATCATGGGAAATCCCGCCAATGGTCTCGAATGGGCCCCGTGTTCTTCATGGGTGACACTGCTGAAGATATCAAATATCCCCAGATTGTCTAACAGAGAGGCTGTGGATGGTGTCGAACGGGCTAAGTGTTGCTCGTGATATGTACTGCCAATTATTTTGAGTGGACCCAGTCTTGCTCCTAGGACATGCTGTTGATGATATCAACAGGGCCAAGCATTTCCCATTGACGAGGCTGCTGATGGTGGTGAATCAGCCAAGCACTGCTCCTGAGATACACCGCCAACCATGTTGAGTTGGCCCAGCATCTCTGAAAGACATGCCTTCAACAATATCAAATGGGCCCAGCAGTTATCATGGGAAATTCCACAAATGGTCTTGAATGGGCCCAGTGTTCTTCATGGGCGACGCTGCCAAAGATATCAAATGGCCCCAGACTGTCTAACAGAGAGGCTGTGGATTGTGTTGAATGGGCTAAGTGTTGCTCTTGATATGTACTGCTGATTATTTCGAGTGGACCCAGTCTTTCTTGTAGGACAGGCTGTCAATGATATCGACAAGGCCGGGCATTTCCCTTTTGACAAAGCTGCCGATGGTGTCGAATCAGCCGAGCATTGTTCCTGGGATGCACTGCCGACTATGTCAATTTGGTCCAGTGTCTCTCAAAGACATGCTGTCACTGACATCAAATAGACCCAGTGTTTTTTATGAGGCAGGCCGACGATGGTGTCAAATCGGCCCCACTGCCTGCAAACGTGCTGCTGATGATCTTCCCAACATCCCTCATGAATACATGGCAAATTTTCACATCAGTTCTATGGACTTCTTGCGACAATGTATCGCATATGGGCTTCATCTATGGTATGAGAACATAGCTCTTTCCACCATATGTGGTATTTGGGATACCCTGAGCATCCACAAGGCGCATAATCTGCTGCCGAAGCATCTCCAAGACATTCTCATGCGTATCACACATCCCTTGAAGATCCCTAATCTCCCTCTCATACCCATTGCATCTTGATTTCAGAGCCTCCACCTCCATTTTAAGCTCTTTAATTGTTTTGTTATCGTCTTCGCCATTTTCTTGCAGCCTAGCTGCCTTTCTACTGCAAGTTTGTGGAAGATCATCTATTACCTGCCAACATAACCGTTCTCTCAGCAATCATTTAATTTCGACTCATGCACTTACATTTTTGTCACCTCCTGCATCTTTCTTGGATATAGTAGCAGATGACATTGTGTCAATGTGGTCAATGGCTTTCCTCTTCACTGCCAATCTTGTAACCACTGCTCACACATTTTTCCTGTCAGTGAGACAGAACCATTGAAATAAGGGCTCACTCCTAACACCACTCATGGAAGCACACAGACACTTCTCACTCCTAACACCTCATGGAAGCACACAGACACTTCTCTCTTCTGGGCATATTGCTGGTTGCACTGCTAGCAGCTGCCGAACATTCTTGGGCTTGAGATGTATCGGTGCATAGATTGGGTGCTGCCAAGGGCATACTTAGTGCCACTGCTGCATGATCTTGGGGATGTGACACATTAGTGTCCAGATCGGGTGCTGCCAATGGCGTATTTATAGCCCCAGCTGAATACTCTTGCAGTTGAGAAGCCATACATTCTTGGCAGGAAGCTGTCGATGTAAGCTAGGAATGATGATTGCCACAGTTTCAGACACACCATGTTGGCTGTGGAAATGTATATCCAGTGGCGGGAGATCATTGGGTGCAGTATAGTAGTTTCCTCTCAACACTCTCGGGTCATCTTCCGAGACAGAGCTTATGTCTGGGGCATTCCTGGACTTGCTTATTGCTTCAGTGAGACTCAACAACAATGGGTGAGTGCAAGGTGGTTTTCCGAGTTTTGCAATGGTCTCAAAAAAGAAGTCAATTGATTCCTTCTGAAATTGATTTAGGTTAGCTGACAAGATTGGTACTAGCGCAAATATACCAAGAACACTTTAGATTCAACCACCCAAGCCATTTCATCTCCGGATTTACAGGCATGATAGGCCTCTAATTTATTCTTGAGCATGGCTGCATGGTGGTGAAGGGTCATTTCATCCTGGGTTAGATTGTATTCCTCAGTCGACATTCTGGGGATAATATGAATGAGGCTTAGATGTCAATAAAGCAAGAAATCAGTCATCAGAAGATCTGGGAAGCAAGCTACCAATGCAGATGTTTCATCAAGTCCCTCATCAATCAAGAATTTCACACAGCTCCTGATTGAGCCACTCCAAGATTATCAGAAACTCCTGATTAGGCCACTTCGACATTATTGGAAGTCCCTGATTGAGCTACTATAAGATCATTGGCAGCTTCCTGGTGCACTACTCTGAGATTATCGGCAGGTCTCTTGTCTTTACACATCGTTTTGTTAAGGAACAGCGAATACACATTATTAATGTGGGCACATGCAACTTTTTTGTATTTGTAGACCAATTCACACATGTGACAAGCACTCATTATGTCACATTATCAAGGGACATCTCCCTGAGACATCCAATTAACATTTTCCTACCATCCGCCATGCAGGGAAATGTTTCTGAAAGAAACCAAGGTTGTTCAGAGTCAGAAGGTGGCAGTTTTGAAGAGATGGTGCACCCACAAAGATTATCGTCTTATTGGAATGGGGCACTAATTTGATGCCTATAGATGTCCTCTGCATTCTGAAAGGGAGTCTTGCTCCTCAAAGAATTGGACTCTGATGGGAGCCAGTGTTGGGAGTCAACAGTAACATTCTCAGGCCCATCAAGCAATGCCAAAGGTATCAATGAGGTTCTGAAGAATGTGACATTGCTAGAACCTGTGATCAGAATTCTCATGGACAAGGTATCTCATAAGGTCATCTGGACTGCCTGAGCTAAAACAATACAGGATTATCCCAAGGCTCCTTCTGCCGAATGGCTTTCAAAGGCCAGAGAGAGAGCTATATGGATTCAAGGGCATACATTGCAAAGGACAGAACAAATGGAAGAGCTTCTGAACTATTTGGATGACAAGGTGTCTCAGGTAGTCTCCTTGATTGAGGAGAAGGAATGTACAGAGTAGAAATAACATTGTTCATGAATCCTCCAAAATAGTACTGTAGTGTTCAAGGCGGTTAATACCATCACGGAGCACATCTCCAAGTGACTTGACTTGGCTGTCAGTCTCAGTGTATATCTCCCGCACTTTCTTGAATGCCTCCATTATCTTTTCGCAGAGCTGTGCACCAGCTTCCTGCCAATAATCCTCTTCAATTATGAGACATTTAAATGAAGTATTTTATGCACCATCTCTAACACATGAAGCAACCCTTCTAACAGCTCATTGCAGACATCAAATGCTTCTCCCATTGTGTCCCCTTCACCGATCTTCCACCACTCTGTGAAATTGAGGTGGGGAGCATCCGATTTGTGAATGTCACCTTTCGGCAGCTGTCTTCCATTGGTTGCGGTATAGCTGCCTGGGTTCCTAATGTCCGAAAAGCTGTGGAAAGCATCCTGGACAGACTCTGGCACTGGAGAGCTGCTGTCAGATGGCAGAAGACCAACGATCCACATGGCAGCGAGCTAAGTGCAAGTTTTTATACTTAAAGACGTAAATGGGCACTGAATAATACTTACAACTTCATTGTGTGGGCTAGGGATATAATTTTTGTCTTTATCGCCAGGCTGGCGCAGAATAGACTGAATAGTGGAAATTCTCTCACCCAGGCAGGTGAGCGCAGCATCTAATATTGAGGCTCTTGTTTCAGATGGCATAATATTTGCACAGGTCAATGGGATGGTCAATGGGAGGAAGGTTATAGGACTTTCCTGTGAAAGCTGCCGATTACTTCCTGTAATGTGATTCCTGAGATATACACCATCGCAGTTGCTGATAGCTAAGTATGGAAGACCGAGAACAGTCCAGACCAGTCCACTGCAATGGCACCAAGGATATAACATTTATACAGCAATTGTGATAGGGCCCAAGGGGCCCTGTGTGAGAGTGTGAATACCACATGACATTAAATGTATCATGACTAAGTGAGAGGATACATGTACTCCTACAACTTGGGCAACAATACATTTTGGAACATGACAGGGAAGACAGGGGGGAACTTTTTTACACGCGTTTGTCATCTTTGTCTTCAGATGACTCTGCCTTCGGCAGTGCTAAACCAAAGCAGTCAGTGTATGCATTGCAAGTGCAATTTCCAAAAACTTACTGGACTGTGATACACAAAGAGAAGCAGTTTCCTTGCAAAGACAGTGATAGACAGAGATTTCTACACAAAGAGCACACGGTGCTCTCACACAATGCTCGGTATAACCATCCTCCGTGTTCAAAGCTGTGACCATCACAAAGCTTGGTGTTAAATGCATTCAAGGCTCTTTGTATATACCACTGTACTGCCAGTACTGAGGTATATACAAAGGCAGCCTTGACCGAGAAATGAAGACAGGAAAAAAGGGAGTGCCACTCCAATGTCTGCTCTTATGTGTCAGCTTTTCCACGGGAGATTGTATTGTATGGATGGGATCAAAATCTTATGAGTCATCTTATGTGTCAGGATTCCCATGCATTGAGCGAAGAGAGAGCAAGGACTGTACCGACATGGCAATATTGAACAGAGTTTATGACCTTATGAAGACGTTGGAAGGATGTGCATACTGAAAATGAGATAACTGTGCCTTACAAGCTTGCAGCAGACGATGGAGATGCTGACAGTGTAAATGCTAGAGATAACCGTGCATTGCATGCTCTCAGCAGACGATGGCAATGGCGACATGAGGGGGATGGTTGCGAGGGAGATGGTGATGGTGCAAAGGACAGATAGTCTTCCAAACACATCACAACTTGCATAAATGAGATAGATGGGGGCCCCATTGCAATTGCTAGTTGTAGTAAATCAATGTCATTGCTATGCCATGCTGCTGAAGTGCATGAATTTACCCATTAGCATAGATAAACAATACATGATTGAGACCCATGTGGACCCAGGAAGTGAGAGAATACATAAATCATGAATGGGCCCATACGTAGAGCTGCCGAAATAGTCATTACTTTAGCATGCTGCCGAAGCGCATGCATGAACACATTACCATAACTGACAAGTTATGCCCAATATACCAGTGAAACCTATGTATGAAGGCTTAGGAAGTGAGAGTACACATATAATGTGTGGTCCCACAAATTGAGCTACCAAAACAGTTTTATGGAGCAAGTATCATTGCAATGTAATACATGTATAGGCTAGGCCCATTTCCATAGTTGACAAGTTGGACACCAAAGATTGGTGACGATCATGCAGGCAATATGGGAGGGTGCACGTACATTAAGAATGGGCTCACAAAGAGAACTGCTGAAGGAAACTATATGACTTGCCATTTAACACGTTTAACAGGAACATTTACTAGGACTTGTGACTCTAAATCCGGTTTGGTTACCAATAGCTGGTTGAACTTACTATGTACAGTTATCTAGCTTTAAGTACTTAATTGTGGCGGTAAGACTTTGGCAAATTCAGGAGGTGGGTCGCTACCGAGTAAAGTGGTAAATGTGGACTCTGCCTGCGCTGCCATTGAACACCACATTGCACTTTGTCTGGCTGCCCATGCAGCATGCCTGGGCTGTGAATGAGAATCAATGACCTCCCTCTTTTCCAGCCAAGCTCGCTCTTGATGTTTAAAGTACCTGACCACTGACTCCATCTCAACTTGGAGACACTGAAGT
Organism: Lactarius quietus; assembly: GCA_015025155.1. Taxonomy (NCBI): domain Eukaryota; kingdom Fungi; phylum Basidiomycota; class Agaricomycetes; order Russulales; family Russulaceae; genus Lactarius; species Lactarius quietus. The sequence goes on along the minus strand of WITN01000679.1, from coordinate 21,213 downwards.
TCCTCAATCCATCGCATCTTTTGAGCTTTGGCTCAAAGCCAATGTACTCGAAAGACTACATCAAACATTGAATTTATTAAGTAGTATGAAATGAGAAGCACGTACAATCTTCCATCCACTCCCCAACATTAGTGTCCTGCTGAACATCCATTGTCCAGAACCAAGGCAATGAGGTGTTCCGTTGTCCCTGTACTTCAGGAGCAATTACACTGGTCTTGACAGATAAGTGTTGGTGCTTTAAAACCTTGTACCGTTCAAGGAGGTTGTCGCTGGCTGAAAGGTCTACCATTGCCTGCCAAGCATGAGTGTACACCCGCGCGTGATGCTGCACTGTTGATTCAACCGCATGCACTTCCAACCAGGCATGTGTTTTGAGCCTTTGCATACGTGCCAGATGAACATCATGTCTGAACAAATAAGATTTGTACCCCAGGCCTATTGGAATGTGGTGCAGAGAGTCATTGAGTTGGCCCTCCCTTAAGGGCAGTTCTGCCTTCACTAGGTCTTCGGCAGCATTTTGATCGCACCAGTCACATCCAAAATGTGAGGGAAGATGCAAGGAAATATACTCTGCATCCTCTTGGCCATCAGTAGCAGAATTTCCTGATAAGCACATTTGATCGTGGTTTTCGGAAGATGAAGGATGCTTGTCGTCATCATCCTCTTCACCGACTCCATTGAATTCTGCACCAACATAGATTTCTCTTACCACGGCATTGTCCCAGGAGTCAGCTCCACCTTTGGAGAGAGCCTGGAGAATATTTGCTGACTGCTTCTGAAATGTGTCAACTCTTTCTTGGAGCCATGCCTGCCTTGCTGTGATCTCCCTATGTTGATCTGTAGTGGGATGGGTCCCAGTCTTCCTCATTAGCATTTGAAGTGATAACCTGAGTTTTTTTAGGTATGTCATCATCAGAAGTCTCATCAGGGAAGCTGCTGAAAGTCTTACTGCGTCTTCTGAATCTTCAATCTGCCACTAATCCATGTTGTGTGTCCCTGATGGCCAGAGGTGCCAATTTCATTCTCTGACAATTCAAGAAGTATCTCTGCATGCAATGGGACTGAAAACTGATTTTAGGCCAAGAGTATCATACAGTGACGGGACCCACATTGTTTCGTCTTTATGTCATAGATGTCCATGACTTTGAACTTGCTGATGCTCAAATGCTGCTGTGCTCAATGTCACTCCTGCAAGGGCCTTTTGGTAGCGTCTAGAAACAGCATTGACTAGTGACGAATGTAAGCATTGATGTGGTATCTATACAAGGAGACATACCTAGGTCGACAAGCTTTTTCCAATTGGAGTTGTTCATGTGGTCATCTATGACCTCCCAAAGATGCAATGTTGACATTCCTCATGTGCTTCTAGTGATCTTGTTAAGTGGCACCCAAAGTGTTTTGATAGTCTTGCCATCAGTTTGCTGTCCACCCTTGATGAAACTGGGTGAATACCTTGCCAAGCAGGTGTCTTGATGCCCATGAATATGGAAGAGACCAATCACCAGCCTGAGCTTCAGGTTATCAGGAAGTTTGAGATAGTGGCTGCCATTCACCCTTCTCATCATATGGACACTCCATTGACACATGACATCATAGGAGATGAGGGTGGCCTCTATTCCCTCCATGTTGAAGTTCAGGGCCTTGAATATTGAATAGTCCATATTCTTCTGGCTTTTGGGGGATTGATTTTCACCAAGCATATATCAAGATATTTGAGAACTCACACTTCTCCCTTTTGAAAGTCGACAACTGAATCAGGTACAAAAGCCCCATGAATGCATGCCATTGCACCAATTCCAGTTGATTCAAGGTGCCCACCATGCTTGTTTGCATTATTTACAGTGTGGTGATCATGACATGTTGATCTCTTTTCCAGCGTGAGCCCCCCTCTTTCCACGAAATACCAGAGATAGAACATACCTGCTGCCTTTCTAATGCTGATTGTAGATGCAACTCATATGGTTTCCAGCTGACCATGAACCCTGTGCCTTCGAACAGAGGAACATCATTCTCTGGGTTTCTCATCTTCATGTGCTCTGTTTGAAAGTTTCCATCCATTATGAAACCTCGCATGAAGAGAACATCACTGGAATAATATGTCAGCAGCTATGATGTGTCAATATATATTCACATACCTATTTTCATGCTCTCTCCAGTTTTCCAGGAGGTTGATTCCAGGTTGTGCACACAAAGCACAGAATACAGCCATCGATCCCAGTTTCTCTTCCTCATTTCCACCATACCCAAAGCCAAATTTCTTCCTGGAAATGAGTACCCTCCACTGCTGGCAGACCCTTAGTGACTCCTGATATCGGTCCTGACTCATCCAGTCAGCCTATGTTCGGTAGATACGCTGAGCACTCCCACCGGTACAGTATTTGGAAACTCATCATTTGTGAGTCTTCTTAGACAGCTGAAAAACTGGTTTAGAGTAGTCTTGCATTCAAGATTGTCCAAATGGAAGTCATCTAACACACAGAAGGTGAATGCTTCTTTGGGTTGTGAAATGTTGCCGGGAAGAGTCCAGATATCATCAGCTGCATGTCACGCTCAGGAGCTCCAGAGCAGTGGCACCAGCTGACACCAATCTCATGGATGCCGGACCTATCAACAACAGTCATTATTGGGTGTCCCTGTTTGTCATAGCATCCAGCCTTTCAGCTGCTGAAGCTAAGGTCAGCAGCTGTATTGTATCCATCACCACTGCTATCTGGCAATTCTTCTTCACCACAGTCATTTTGTGACTGTAGCTTTTAGAATAGGATTTTGGACATATAATGGTTTAAAACGCACATTTTGAAGCGGGCATGGATCCCCAAAGTGTCCAAGGTGCAAGCTGATTCTGACCTCACACAACCATGATGGAATAAAATATTTCCCTGTCCACCTCTGAACTCTGTGAAAAGGAAGTTGTTGGTGGGAGTTTCGGCAAAACTCCTTGCAGAGGAAAATGGTGATACGCCCAGCGTGCCGCTGGCCATATAGACTGGTGTTTTTACGGGTTTTACATTATAACTAACGGACAAACGACCGACAGCGTAACATGGTGGTGGCTACCAATGGCCAGGCAAGACATGGCGATGGAAGGGAACATATGTGGAGAACAAGGTGCATCCGGATAGCAAGGACCGCACGGCGAGCAAACCGGCACATGGCAAGTGAGGCATAGTGAAGAAGTGGCGAAACATGTAGCGTTATCACCTAACGCTGGTTTGACTTGAACCGATCTGTGGCGTGATACTCGAGTGTATGGATGAATCTTGTATTGACACGGGCAACTTAGCTTAGTTGCACAGCCACTAGGTCACTTGGTAGACACTAGGGTATCCCGAGGGATAAGCTTCAATCGATTGATTGGAAGGAAGAAAGATAGACAAGCGGTGATGATTCAAGAAGACCAAGATAGAGAATCTTGGTCTTTACTACACGACTTATATACAGTTACTCGCTGGCTTTAAAGTGCAGCTTAGAATACTGAACCCTAGTACAACTATCCTAGGAATGAGTCACTATCTCTCCTACAAATACCTGAAACACCGGCGAACCCAAATGCCGGCCACACGTAAGTGTCCATGACTAATAACGACTTACTATCGTAGTCATAACCAAGTAGTAAGTGTCCCGAACTCCGAGACCTCGTAATGATGATGATGATCGTTAGTCCACGAAATGTCAAACCGTGACAAAACATAGCGAACGACCAGGGCAGCACCGCCCATGGAAACCAGAGGAACCCCAAGCAAGAATAATGGGCCAGTCCAAACAGTCCATATGAGTGACTGGCCCATGCCAAGGGCATCACGTGATGGATAAGCACACTCAGAAGTCACCCTCAACCAAGAAAAGGTTATATTGCGTACAGGACCGATATGGTCACAGATCACAATGCGGTGGAAACAAGGCGACCCTCATAACAGTTACTGATGAGTAGGTGACCACGAGGCGGTGGGGACTTGCTTGGCCGATGGCTCTACCGAGTGAACTGTGTTGGTCGACTGTCGGGACCGTGTGGGTAGCTATCAATGACGTGCAGCTCGGGCGGCGCAGTGCAGGGGAGGGTGGCGCCCTATTTAAGCAATCAAATGTAGTAGTGTTAGAGCAGCACCTCACCACAGGGCTTCAGGGCCACTATCCTTACTCTTCCCTACTCTCTACACCTCAAATCATACTCTTTTTCTGTGTCACCCACCAACACATCTCAATCACTCACTTTCACTAAAGTATCACCAATGCACCTGAGCATGCTCACTGGCGACAACAGCGGCAAAGCTAGAACCAGGTATGCGACAGCACAACTGTTGTCGGTAACAGTCGGCATCAACTAGGCCTGTCTCACCATCACCAGCGAATCTCAGAAAGTTCACCAGTGGCATCGCGCTCACGAGCAAGCATTATATTCCTCGACCTCCAAAACTCAAGGACTCTCAGTCACAGCGCTACACGGTTGTAGGCGACTTAGGGTATCATTTCTGGTGGCCAATGTGGGGAGGTTGGAATATAAAGGTTAGAGCGTAGTACTAACAGTTTAGATCATTCCCCGACAACCGCACACCCGGCGGTGAACACTGCAAGAGGAACTGACAAGAGCGGGATACCGCCAGACACAGACGTTCCCCGGAGACTTCCCGCTAAGAGAAGACCTATTGCCACTCAGCAGCTTAACTAGTGATGAAAGCAATACAGAAGACCCGAGCCTCAACACCCCACTACTGGACAGCGAAGAGGAGGTTGACCTCATCCTGTCCGCCCCACCAGAACAGCAGTTAGTGCCACAAGGCGTTACCACAAGAGCACGAGCCTGTCAGCTAGTGCAACAGCAAAGCTCAAGCAGTCCCAACTTGGCAGTGGCATCCAAAAGTAGCATTCCGACGACTGCATCACAATTCACACCAAATCAAGTAACAGCATCAGCAAGTAGTCCACTACTGGCCAGCAACCGACAAAACACACAAGCTTTGCTTACACAAAACACAGCAGCCACCGCAACAAATCAAACGATGCAACAAACCAGTTCAGCATCCGCGGTACAGAGCCCAGGACGGCAAGCAGCAATGAACCCACCAAACCCCCCGAATCAGCTGAATCCACTAAACACACCAAATGCACCCGCAAATCCACCACCAGTACCACCGAGAAGAATGCCATTTAGAGATTTACCGAAGTGCAGCGAGTGCTTGGCTACAAGCTTTGACGGCACCGCCGAAGAACTAGGACGATACTTCAGTGAGCTAGAAAGCCGCTACGACCAACACAGCGTCATCAATAACCAAGAAATGAAAACCAGCATGTTGAAATATCTAACAACGGCAGCCTTAGACCGCAAATGAAAATCAAGCAATACGCTAAATGACCCAACAAAGTCATATAATGACTTCAAAACCGAGATGTACTGCTTATATCCCGGCTCCAGCGAGGACGTCTCTACGGTCCATCATCTGGATGCTCTCATAGGCAAACACACTCAGCTCGGCATCAAAACAGCAACTGAACTAGGTGACTACCATTTGGACTTCAAAACAATATCCAAGTACCTAATCGGGAAAAATCACATGTCAAAAGCCAAGCAGGCCCAAGCCTTCTTCAGAGGGTTCCAACCAGAACTGGAGCAGCAAATCCGAAACTGGCTACAAATTGTAAAGCCCCCACATGATCCAAGGGATCCATATGACCTGGACGATATTTACAATGTGGCAAATTATGTTCTACATCAGGCAAACCTGACGGCTGTGAACCATTTCGGATGGTCGGCACAACTGGGCTTGGCAGTACAATTGGTGCCCACCCCATCCATGACAATCAAATCCGAACTACAGGCGGAAATACAGTCCGCATTAAAATCGGCAGTCGCCAAGCTCGGCAAAATGTTCAAAGCAGCAATTGGTGCCCAACAGAATCAGTACCATGAGCCGCTGCCACCACGAATGCAAGGACCGCTGAGACCTAACGGTGAAGGTGGATCCAAATGCAACTTTTGTGGCATACCCAGCCACTTCATGCGGGAATGTGAAATAGCAGCCAAATATGCACGCATGGGAAAATGCAAGTGGAACGTCGAGAACAGGATAGTGCTGCTGTCTGGTGCAGCATTGCCAAGGAGCATCACCGGCACCTGGATGCGGGACAGGATCGACGAATACCACAGGCAGAACCATGGCCAAATGGCCACCACACAAATGCTGCTAGCAATGGCAGGACTGGCAATGGCAATGGTAGCAATACTCGAGGAAGCCGGCCCCACAAATACACAAAAAGCGGTCCGGTTCGAGCCAGCTGACGAGCCGACCGAAGTCCTCGCGTACGAGTGACAGTTCATACCAAGGAACAAAGGCAAGGCCCATCAAGAACTCTCAAAAATCATTGAAGTTCAGGATGACGATAGCAGAAGCGACCCAGGACCATCAAGATTCATGCGAGAATTCCCACCACACGTGTCAGATGTCGAAAAGACGTCACTAGCAATAGAACATCCGTATGCCAAAGTCGCTGATGCAGTCTCGGCAGCACAAAACAACCAGGAACCAGAGACAACACAGCCACCACCACACTGAAATGAGCGAGCATATACAACGACGTCGAACATCTACAATGAAAAAGTAGCTAGCAAGGTCTACGATCACATATTGGACACATAAGTCAAGGTTACCTCCCGAGAACTACTGTCCCTGGCTCCTGAAACCCGAAACAAGATGGCCGATGCAACAATAAGGCAATGGTTAACCAGGACTAATGCTCAGGTGGTCTTGGAAGGTTTTGGCACCCCAAAACCAGAGTGATCGGCCGAGGTGCACATGCCCATGACATTCTCAAAAGCTCTGCGTGAGCCATCAGCGGATGCGATCATTATCGCCAACCCTTACGAAGCCTTCCTACGTTCGCACCCGGCTGGCCAAGAAGACAAGGATATCAAGGTGGCCACCGAATCAAACTCACTCAGGGCAATCCTGCCGATTGTTGATAACCAAGAAAAGATAGAAGCAATTCTCGACCCCGGGTGCCAGATCGTAGCAATGTCGGAAGAGGTCTGCAATGCCCTGGCACTGCCATACAACCCAAACGTTCGCTTGAATATGGTATCGGCGAATGGCGGAGTCAACCAGTCGCTTGGCTTAGCAAAGAATGTGCCATTCCTGGTTGGCAAAATCACCCTGTACCTGCAGGTACATATCCTCAGGTTGCCGGCCTACGACATCCTACTGGGCCGACCGTTCAATATTCTCACTCAATCCATTGTCCGAAATTACCAAGATGAAAACCAGACAATAATGATCTCAGACCCAAACACCAGCAAAAAGGCGACGGTACCGACAATTGCCTGCGGCAGCTTCTGCTTTGCCGAAAAGCACAAAGTCTTCAAGCAGACACTGGTGCAAGTCTCGGGTTTTTGAGTATCGAAGATTTGGTTGAAGACCAAGGAGAGCTTGCAATAACCCTAGATTTCGATTCAGATACCAACCAAGCCTCGATCGAAGCCTGCGCACCACTCGTGGCAAATACCACGCAGCAAGACATAGCAGCGACTTATATCTCCTTATGCAACGCAGATTCATCAAACTTTCATTCTTTATTCTCGGCGCTCTCAGACTCGGCACCGGCAAAAGACCCAGTGCTCCCAGTTTCATTTTCTAATGCTAAACTTCCTTTGGCAATATTCGCAGGCAAACGGTACAAGCCCATGGCCCTCAAAATTAGACCAATAAAAACTGAGCTACCGAGCCGGTTCCGAATTATACATGAAATTAAGGGTGACCCCTTAGAAAATCTACCTCAACTTCTGACCCGACTGCCCGAGTTCGTACCGACGGGTCGCTACACAACCAAATGAAAAGAACAATTTGATAAAGTACACACAGGCAACTTCCTGCTACCCGAAGAGCAGAAACTAGTACACCAGTTCATGTGCTTGCAAAACAGCGCCTTCGCGTGGACCGATAAGGAGCGAGGACACTTCAGAGAAGACTTCTTTCCGCCAATCGAGATCCCGACCATACCCCACAAGCCCTGGGCGCAGCACAACATACCAATACCACCTGGCATCTATGATGAGGTGTGCCGACTAATCAAGAATAAGTTAGACGCCGGCATATATGAACCGTCAAACTCATCCTACTGAAGCCGATGGTTCTGCGTTGTTAAGAAAGACGGCAAATCTCTGCACATCGTGCACAGCTTGGAGCCCCTCAATAAAGTTACAATCAAACATGCAGCAGTAACCCCATTTACCAACCAAATCAGCAAGCACTTCGCCAGACGTGCCTGCAGTGGGATGCTTGATCTCTACGTCGGCTACGATGAGCGGGGAATTTCCCCAGAATCACACGACCTCACAACGTTCCAATTGCCGTTCGGCACACTTCAGCTGGTCACCTTACTGATGGGATGGACCAACTTGGTGCCTATCTTTCATGACAACATCACTTACATCTTACAACCCGAGATCCCTGAAGTCACTGTCCCTTATATTGACAACATACCTGTCTGAGGCCCCGCGGGAAGATACCTGCTCGCCGATGGCACCGAAGAACGTATCCCTGATAACCCAGGAATCTGCCAGTTTGTGTGGGAGCACTTCCAAGGCCTTAACCAGGTGGTGCAGCGAGTAAAGTACTCTGGTGGCATGTTTAGCGGCTACAAGTCACTTCTATGTGCAGAAGAAATCATTGTGGTCGGGCACCGTTGTATGCCCCTCGGCCGACTCCCCGATCCCTCGAGAATGGACAAGATAGTCAAATGGGGCCCGTGCAAGGATCTCTCGGAAGTGCATGCATTCCTTGGCATGGTAGGAGTGTGCCGCATCTTCATACAGAACTTCACAAAGTGCACCAACGCCCTAGTAAACCTCATGCAGAAAGGAGTCCCCTTCGAAGTTGGGCTGGCACAAGTCGTGGCACAGGAAGACTTAAAGCAAGCACTACTGAGCTCGCCAGCGCTGCGGCCGATCGACTACAATTCTGATTCGCCAGTCATTCTCGCAGTGGACACATCACAAATGGCAGTAGGGTTCTATCTCTGCCAAGCCAACACCAACATGCCAAAGAAACGGTACTTTTCCCGTTTTGGCTCACTCCTGCTCAATGACCGAGAACGGCAATTCTCACAGCTGAAACTAGAACTCTACAGGCTCTACCACACCCTTTGCATGTACAAGATGTTCTTGGTCGGTGTTCACTACTTAATTATCAAAGTCAATGCCAGGTACATTAAGGGAATGTTGAATAATCCCGATATTGTGCCATTGGCAAGCGTCAACTGCTGGATCATCTTGATATTAACCTTCCACTTCGAGCTTTGGCACGTCCCCCGCAAGCACCACAGACCTGATGGTCTGTCTTGGCGACCACTGCAGCCCGACAATGACAGCGATGGAGAAGAAGATGAGGAAGACGAAGAAGAATTTGAGGATTGGATTGACAACCTATACAGCTTCGTGCATATGATTAACCAACTGGTTCCAGCACCACGCATGACCAAGCTTGTCTTCACATTGGCATCAGAAGTAACATTAGCCTGACCATACATTGTAGCCGATCCCTGCACATATGAGGCAAACTATGACACCATACCAAGGATCATGGCGGCAGTACAGGTGGACTGGTGGCTAGAAATGGCACACGACTGGCTGACCTTCCTAGAACAGCCGGAAGGCACGAATGAACAAGACCAGACAGCAGTGATTCGGCTCGCAGCGAGGCTCTTCTTAGACGACAATATACTTTGGAAGCAGGATCCCCAAGGGGCACACAAGTGAGTACTCTATCGGCACTGGCACATCAAAGCAATACACACAGCGCACGATGACGTAGGGCATTGCGGTTTCTACGCCACCCGATTGCTGATTGTGGAACGATACTGGTGGCCGTTCATGGGCCAAGATATTGCTTGGTACGTGAAAACCTGCCATATATGCCAAACTCAGCAAACCCAGCTAGTATCGATTCCGCTGGTAGTTGCAACACTGGCGCCGCTTTTCGCAAAAATGTACATGAATACGGTGCACCTTCCTTGCTTGGGAGGCTACTTGTATATTGTCCAGGGCCAGTGTTCACTGACCGGATACCCCGAATTCAGAATGCTCCGGAAGGAAACTGCACAGGCTCTCGGCGACTGGATATTCCAGGATGTACTATGCTGATAGGGCACCCTCACGGAGATTGTATCAGATAATGGGAAACCCTTCGTCGTGGTGCTGGAGCACCTGGAACGCAGGTACCATGTTAAGCATATTAGAATTAGCGGCTACAACTCGCATGCAAACAGGATAGTAGAATGGTCGCACTTCGATGTTTGGCAAGTGCTCTTCAAGGCGGCCGACGGCAAACAAAGCTGGTGGTCCCAAGCGGCGTACTCAGTATTCTGGTCGGAATGCATCACACCAAGAAAGCGCATGGGCTGTTCACCGTTCTATGCAATGACTGGTATGCACCCGATACTACCCTTTGACATCGTGGAAGCCAACTACTTGCTCCCTCCACCAGAGTTGCTACTCTCGTCCACTGAGCTTATCGCGCGAAGGGCCATCGCACTGCAAAAGTGACAGGAAGACCTCACCCGGCTCTGTGCCAAGGTCCACGAGCATTGCAACCAAGTGGCGGTGCAGTTCAAGAAGCTGCACATGGCGACCATATGAGATTTCGACTTTAAACACGGCGAACTTGCACTAATTCGGAATACCACAATAGAAAAGGCACTCAACCGGAAAATGCAGCCGCGGTACATAGGCCCTGTGGTCATTGTTTCAAGGAACAAGGGTGGTGCATATATCATCTGTGAACTCGATGGTACCCTGCTGCATAGCCCTATCACAGCATACCAGGTCATTCCCTATTTCATGCGCCATCACATCAAGGTTCCCAACTTGGAACAGCACCTAGACATTTTGGTATCCCGACTTCGGCAAATGGAAGCAGGGACGTCGGTGGACCCGGAAAGTACAACAGAAATTGGTAATCAGGCAAAAATGCCAAGCAAACACGAACTTGGCCCCGCCGACGATAGCGACATTGAAGAACGAGAAACAGAAGATCAAGAATTAGAAGAAGAATGACCAACAGGCACAGATTTCATGCAGGGAGGAGAAAAAGAATGAACTACAGGATGGCTTCTTCCTTACACCCTAGACTTAGCTTTATGCATATACTTTTCGCCTTGCCGGTATTACACTGGCAACGGTATCAAAATGCGGTGATGAACACGGAGCGACCATGGCAGAACATGCAGCTTCGGCATACATATAACAGCAAAATGTACTACTCCGGCCAAAACTATCTATGGCACAACGTAGCCAACTAAGTCAAACATGCAAACATCACCAGATCATTGATCTGCATCTTCTTCAGGATACCACTCGACCCCCTCTTCATTTTCACTCTCTGGAATACGGATATCGCGGTCGTTCTCACCAGCGTCGACTGAACCGGAAGACTCCTCAGGGACAGGACTAGGCCATGCAATGGCGCGAAGGGCTGAGAGCAAGCGACTGGCCCCCGATGTGCCCAAAATAGTAACGGACACCGAATCATCATAATGGTCTTCATCATAACATTCACCAGCAAACTGCAAATTATGCCACTGATATTCCTTGAATGATATCATGGCCCATGCCAGCATACCCTGAATCTCACACTCGGCAATATGGAGAGGATGGGGGATCGAACCTGGCGAAATGATGCTGGCATGGTAGGCATGAGTAACGGAACACTGAGCCTGGAGAATGGCAGTGGCATGAGTCACTAAAAGGCCTGCAGACATGCCGGACAAGCTGGGATACTCCCGAATCCAGTCGACAGAAGCAACCAGCAGGGCCTCGGCGACTACCTTCTGGTGGAACCATTTGGCATCGGTGCAATGATAGTCTTCCAGTACTAAAGTGGCAGACATATAATAGGCATCCTAGAAAGACAGGATTGGCCCTGAACCAATAGGAAAGAAGATGCAGCAACATGCCCCAGCACTCTGAAACAAGTGTAGCCAAGTGGTGACCTTGCCATTCTGCCGGCAACACAATGGCCAAGATTGCTCTAAGGCCAGAAGACTCTGGACAGTGTTATCGTATATTGACTGAGGGTCTCGCACAACGGTAGAAGATGGAAGAACAGGATTTGGCAGGCCAGACATAACTAGGAAAATAGATACAGGAAGTACTGGCCTAGCAGCTTTTAAAAGGCGGAAAAGGCTCCTGGAACTTTGGCGGAACAATTGCAACACTTGCACTGCAGACCATGGTGAGTGAAATCTAATTTTAAATGGACCCTACTAGGACTCCCCATCACAAGTATCGGAAATAGAATCGGCAGATAACCACGCAGGTTCTCTACCACAGACAATGTCCCCGCTGGAAAAATCTAACCACTCTTCATAATCGGGTCCATCAGCGGAAGGGTCAGGTATAGCTGTGGTGATCATTGGCAAACGGTACGCAGCCGCAAACTGTGAAAGGAGAGGTGCGAGGACAGCCGTCCGGTCCCTGATCTTGGTGTCACGCTCGCGGTTGAACAAGGCATGGTGCCAAGAATACTCATCTAAGGAAATCGCACCATGCTCCAACCACACGTCGATCTCGTCCTGTGCCGAAGCAAAGGGATCCAAGATCATGCCCGGCGGCAAAACAACGGCAAAACAACCCAATGATACAGATTGAGAATACGTTGCTGCGCATGGCAGAGGACAGCAGCATGAAGAACTAAGCGGCCAGCATATTCACCGGTGATACTCAGAAATTTGCGGACCCAATCAACCAAGGCTACTGACAAGGCCTCAGTAGCAACCCTAAGATGAAAGGCCTCAGCGGCTTCACGAAGCTGGTCCTCGCCATCGGCACAAACAGCAGAACAAACATCGTCCTATAACATGGATCAGCATTGTGGCAACTAAACGAAGATTTCCACCCACCCAAGCAAGCTGGAAATAATGTAGCCAAATGGTAACAGCGGCGGTAGAGCAAGGACAAGTTGCCCATGACTCCTCAAGAAACAACAGGTGGCACACGGCATCAGGGTAGGCAAGCGGAACTCGCCCAGTGGAAACCGGCGGCAGGAATAAAGAAGGGTCTGCCATAAGACGTTGTGCATGGTTAAACGATAATGAAGATAACCAAGCACTCAACACCTGAAGGATTAAATAGGCACTGAACTCACCACAGGATGCGGGCAGTAAAACCTACCACGGAAGGGTAGAAGAACCGACAACCTACGGACTCCCGGTAACAGATGGATAAGACATGGCAAATCTCACAAAATGTTAAGGAAGTTCACGAAATGCGGGGCAGCAACATCCCCCTTTTTTCTTTAATCAATCAAGCAAATCTAATAGTCCCATATGGAAGTAACCCTCGACACCCCCCAAATATTTTTTCACCATACTAGACCACCGTACCATATGCTGGCGGCAGAGTCAGATCATCCTCACCGATCCCATCAGCGTCACTATTGTCACCCAGCACTGGTGCAGTGGACCGGGCACCGCCGGTATGCTGAGCAAGCTGCGCCAGACTGGGCGACTCATCAGCCAGAGCCTGCAAACTGGCAGCAACCCAGTCACGGATAGCCTGACGTCCCTCCAACATCTCGTTGTGCTCGCGAGTGAATTTCTCAAGATGCCAGCATCTCTCCTCGTATGAAATCACCTCCTGAGTATAGAGCGACTGAATATCACCCATTGCAGTGATCACCAGGTCGGGAAAGCGGTCACCAGTGGTTAAGCTGACCGCGCACATGTCTAGAGCTGGCCTGGGCATGGCTGAGGACAGCAGCATGCAACACGAAGCGGTTGATGTCATGGGCGATGACAGTGGGGAAGCGGCTAATCCATTTGACTGAGGCAACTGGTGCTGCTTTGTTCCTAACCCGTTCGTGGAAAGCATACACCTCATCAGGATGCATATCGACATTTGCAAGCTGCGACGCACGCTTCAAGGATTTCTGACAGCTGGCGGTGAGGATCGGTGGTGGCAACAAATGGTCAAACTTACCCAGGCCGACTCAAAATAATACAACCACTGTGAGACCTCCCAATTGCGGCAGGGACAATTCTCCCAAGTCTCTTCAAGGCTTAGAAAATACTTCACAGCACTGTCATAAACAGCACGGGTCTGCCCAGCGGGAAGGATGGATTCAAGTTCAGGCCAGAGAGCTGGTATGGTCATGACAGCAGGAGAGTGCGACAGCAGGCGTGGCGGAAAAACTGGTGATCAGACGAACACACACCGGCAAATTTATAGCACCAGCGACACCGCCGGCCCACGAACCGAGGCTGAGGACAGCCAAGACTTCTTACCGCGGGGAGGAGGCAAGGCAAAAAGGCCATGCAGAAAAGGCGAACACTGTCGGAGCCAGACAGTGATCAAAATGGCCAAATAGAACCTCACAAAGTCACAAAAGCACATGGACATGGATCGCCACCAAAGAGACAAACATGACAACACTTTGATTTACGATACGGTTCACATGATACAAAACAAACAAAAAAAAAAAAGAAAATATAATAAATCAAAATTAGGAGGCACCGGCATGAGCAATACCTGGCCAACTTTCACCTGAGGGCCCGCCGGCGTCAGGGTCATTGATGTTGATAACCACCGAAGGATCGTCCTCCACCGTGGTCGCCACCGCCTTCACCTTACCCTTGCCCTTCACCGGGGTTGGACTGGAACCACTTGCTGCAGATGTGTCTTGCTTTGTGCACTTAGGGGCGCGACTGGTCAGGAAGAGAGCCCATTCGAGTGATTTCAGGTACATCTGGTCAACCCAATGTTCCTGCACGTGAAGGGCGTGAAGCTGCACCTTGACACAGATGGACTGATGCTGCCAAAACATGATGGAATTGGTCTCTGACATGCTGGGAACCTCAGAAGGGCCGCTGCCGACCAGAAGGTCAAACGTGACCAAATTGTATGACATCTCGGGGAGCGGAGGCAGAGGCTCGGAATCAACAGAAGGAAGGGAGGTAGGAGTGGTGCCCAAGGTGCTGGCTCCTGGAGCAGAAGCACGGGTCGAAACCTTGCGGTGAGGGAGGCCATCCTGGGTACAGCCGATCTTCTGCCGGTGGCACTGTAGGCACAGCACCTTCGGGCCGGTACCAGCGTGCTGCTCGCAAGGGACTTTCGCTGACTTGCACTGGTCGCACTAAAAATGATGGGAGGTAGGGAAAAATAAGCAAAGAAGAGATAGACACACGGCAAAAGGCGGCACACCCGCGGCCTTGGACACCACAATGAGCTCAACGTCAGGCAAGCGACCATGCTTAGAGCCACCGGGAATTTGAGAAGACCACTAAAGGATAAGGAAAGTCAGCGGCAAATAAAGAGACACAAGAAACGCAACGTACCGCAGCAGCAGCAGAAGCAGTGGTGCAATGAGTCGGACACAAGGCTGCAGTTGCAGCCGGCGTGGCGGAAGCCGACAGGGCAGGAGACAAAGGCACCGGAGCCGGACCGAACATTGCCACAGGCAAGCCTGAAGGCGCAGGCTCAACCTGACAAAGGAGGAGGGATGAAGGCAAAGGCGCCGACGTGGCCGGCAAGCCAGATTGAGACCCACGCTGAGACCCAGTCAGGACTTTCAGCAAAAGTGAAGGAGAAATGAGGAGGGCGGTGCTTCCTTGGCTGGCAGCTAAAAGACCAGCATGCTGGCGCTCGTACTCCTCCGGTGGAAGGGTGCCTGTCTGAGCCATTTCCAGCAAGCGAAGAACGTCGGCGGGAGACATTGCCCGACTGGACAAGGAAGGCGAAAGACGAGCTGAAGGATGAGGCACCGGCGACTGAACTGCTGGAGAAGTAGCGGTGCTGCCGCTGACACCCACCGCTGCCGCTGCTTTCGCAGCATCTTGCACATCCCAAGCTGCCTGGCGTGCTGCCATCCGCCATTTGATTTGGAGCAGGATTAGTATGACAATGCAAGGGGAATGATCTTGCCAAGACATGTTGCCGCTGAGCTCCAGCCGATCGAGGATGGCGGTAACGAAGGCCACAATCTTGGGGTTGGCCTCAATATCAATCCCGGCGGTGACACCGGTATCATTGGCATCCTCCTGTAAAAACAAAGAACCACGGTTAGCAAAGAGAAGAGCAGAGACAAGGGCAACGCACCAGGGCATTAGAAAAACCCTCAACCCAGACACCGGCGGTGGCCTTATCACTGGGGTCGACTGTCTCTAGGGACAGATGGAGACTCAGCAGTATGGAAAGCAAGAGTGAGCAGCTTCATTTTTCATATTCGAGATTTCGGCTAAGCTAAGCAATATTTCAGCTAAGCTAAGCGAGATCCGGCGCCGGATATCCGGTATCCCAAATCCGACTCCGATTTCAAATTATGTAATTCGTCCCTGGGACCATCGTCCCGGGACCTTTGACATGCAGACACATTCAAGTTGTGCTCATTGTCGTCAACAGCGAGCATGCAGCCAAAATTTGCAATATATTTCAAATAAATTAGCACAAACGAAAAAGTTTACATTTCTTAATAATATTAAATAATTATAATAAATACTACAAATCCATGCCGGGAGACTGACGGCGTGATGCTGAATGTGAGGGAGGGGGGGAAGGGAGAGGCGAGGGAGAATGAGAGCGAGAGGTGAGGGCGGGAGAGGGGGAGAGGGCGGAGAGGGGGCAGGGGTGAGAGGGCGATAGAGGGAGAGGGCGGGAGAGCGAGAGGCGGGAGAGAGGTCGAGGTCGATTCAGAGAGAGGGCGGAACAGGGACAGGCGGGAAGGAGGATGGGAGGGCGGAAGGGAGGGACAGGGAGGGACAGGCAGGAGGGACAGGCGGGAGGGAGGGCGGGAGGAGGGACAGGGACAGGCCGGGCGGCGGGAGGGAGAGCCAGAGAGGGGATGAGCGGGAGGAGAGAGAGGGCGGGAGAGAGGGAGAGGGCGAGAGAGGGAGAGGGCGGGAGGGCGGGAGAGGGAGAGGCGGAAAGGAGCGAGAGGGAGGGAGGGAGAAGGAGCGAGAGGCGGGAGAGAGGGAGAGGCAGGAGAGAGAGAGAGGGCGGGGGCGAGAGGGAAAGAGAGGGAGTGGCGAGAGGACG
Organism: Lactarius quietus; assembly: GCA_015025155.1. Classification (NCBI taxonomy): domain Eukaryota; kingdom Fungi; phylum Basidiomycota; class Agaricomycetes; order Russulales; family Russulaceae; genus Lactarius; species Lactarius quietus. The sequence goes on along the minus strand of WITN01000679.1, from coordinate 4,199 downwards.
AGAGAGAGCCACAGGAGAGGGCAGGAGAGAGAGACGGCGAGGGAGACGGAGAGAGGAGGGAGAGACGGAGAGAGAGGGACGGAAAGAGAGGGAGAGAGAGGCGGGAGGGAGGGAGAGAGAGGTAGAGGCGGGAGGGAAGGAGAGAGAGGGCGAGGGCGAGAGGGGGGGAGAGACGGGGGGCGGGAGAGAGCCAGAGGAGGGGGCGGGAGAGACGGTGAGGGCAGGAGACGGTGAGACGGCGAGAGAGGGAGGGAGAGGGAGGGAGAGAGCGGCATAACACACGTTAACTATCAGAGAACTATCGGATAGGACTTGACAGCTTGACTTACGATGCGTGCCAGTGGGTAGAGCTCGTATTCTACCTTCCATGTCACTGCGAGGTGGTTCATGCCTCCTTGGAGGTCCTTCAGCTTCGTGTGAGTATGGAAATTTGGATGCTTGACGATATGGTGGGACTTATCGACTCCCGCGTGCGTGCTTCAAGTTCTTTTGAGTGATTCCTCCGTTATCCCCAGCCCAGCGATTACATACCCCTCCTCGCCCTCCCTCTCTCGCCCTCTCGCCCTCGCCCTCTCTCGACCTCTCGCCCGCTCGCCCTCGCCCTCTCGCCCTCTCGCCCTCACCTTCTCTCCCACCTCACTCTCACTCTCCCGCCTCACCCTTCCTCTCCCCCTCACCCTCTCTCGCCCTCACCCTCATCCCGCCCTCTCCTCTCCGTCCGTCCGTCCCGCCTCACCCTCTTCCCGCCCTCCCTCTCCCGCCCTCTCGCCCTCTCCCACCTTCGCCCTCTCTCCCGCCCCCTCTCTCGCCCTCTCTTGCCCTCTCCCACTCTCGCCCTCTCGCTCTTGCCCTCTCCCTCCTTCCCTCCCGCCTCTACCTCTCCCTCCCTCCCTCCCTCTGTCTCTGTCTCCCTCCGTCCCTCCGTCTCCCGCCCTCTCCGTCTCCCTTGCCGTCTCTCCCGCCCTCTCGCCACTCCCTCTCTTGCCCTCTCCCTCTCCCTCCCTCTCCCTCCTTCCTGCCTCTCCCTCTCCCGCCCTCTCGCCACTCCCTCTCCCGCCCTCTCGCCACTCCCTCTCCCGCCCTCTCGCCACTCCCTCTCCCGCCCTCTCGCCACTCCCTCTCCTGCCCTCTCGCCACTCCCTCTCCCGCCCTCTCGCCACTCCCTCTCCCGCCCTCCCGCCTCTCCCTCTCTCGCCCTCTCCCTCTCTCCCGCCCTCTCTCTCCTCCCGCTCATCCCCTCTCTGGCTCTCCCTCCCACCGCCCGGCCTGTCCCTGTCCCTCCTCCCGCCCTCCCTCCCGCCTGTCCCTCCCGCCTGTCCCTCCCTGTCCCTCCCTTCCACCCTCCCGTCCTCCTTCCCGCCTGTCCCTGTTCCGCCCTCTCTCTGAATCAACCTTGACCTCTCTCGCTCTTGCCCTCTCTCCTGCCTCTCACTCTCCCGCCCTCTCCCTCTCCCGCCCTCTCCCTCTATCGCCCTCTCACCCCCGCCCCCTCTCCGCCCTCTCCCCCTCTCCCGCCCTCACCTCTCGCTCTCGTTCTCCCTCGCCTCTCCCTTCCCCCCCTCCCTCACATTCAGCATCACGCCGTCAGTCTCCCGGCATGGATTTGTAGTATTTATTATAATTATTTAATATTATTAAGAAATGTAAACTTTTTCGTTTGTGCTAATTTATTTGAAATATATTGCAAATTTTGGCTGCATGCTCGCTGTTAACAACAACGAGCACAACTTGAATGTGTCTGCATGTCGAAGGTCCCGGGACGATGGTCCCAGGGACGAATTACATAATTTGAAATCGGAGTCGGATTTGGGATACCGGATATCCGGCGCCGGATCTCGCTTAGCTTAGCTGAAATATTGCTTAGCTTAGCCGAAATCTCGAATATGAAAAATGAAGCTGCTCACTCTTGCTTTCCATACAGCAGTGTGGCCTTGGTGTTTTCGAAAATGTGAGCAGACAACATCGAGAAAAAAGACTAAGGAGTCGAAACAAATAGGAAGATGGAAAGAAACCCCTGCGGAAGGACAGATATATATATCGGCTAGCGACCAGCTCCACAAACACGTCACAAACCCGATTGCCAGCAGAAACCAGCCGCAAAGGCTAAAAACCTTAAACGATACCACAACACAGCAGCCCAGCTGACTGCGGACAGTCAGAATCTCAGTTTGGAGGGGATGATATGCCCAGCGCATTGCTGGCCATATAGACTGGTGTTTTTATGGGTTTTACATTATAACTAACGGACAAACGACTGACAGCATAACATGGCGGTGGCTACCAACGGCCAGGCGAGACACAGCAATGGAAGGGAACATATGCGGAGAACAAGGCGCGTCTGGATAGCAAGGACTGCACGGCGAGCAAAATGGCGCACAGCGAGTGAGGCATAGCAAAGAAGCGGCGAAACATGGTGAACGACCGGGGCAGCACTGCCCACAGAAACCGGAGGAACCCCCAGCAAGAATAATGGGCCAGTCCAAATGGTCTGTACGAGCGACCAGCCCATGCCAAGGGCATCACATGATGGAGAAGCACACTCAGAAGTCACCCTTGACCAAGAAAAGGGTATATTGTGTACAGGACCGATATGGTCACGGATCACAATGCAGCAGAAACGAGGTGACCCTTGTAACGGTTACCGATGAGTAGGCGACCGTGAGGTGGCAGGGACTTGCTTGGCCGACAGCTCTGCCGAGTGAACTGCATCGGTCGACCGTCAGGACTGCGTGGGTAGCTATCGACGACGTGTGGCTCAGGAGGCACGGTGCCCTATTTAAGCAATCAAATGTAGTAGTGTTAGAGCAGTACCTCACCACAGGGCTTCAGGCCCACTATCCTTACTCTTCCCTACTCTCTACACCTCAAATCATACTCTTTTTCTGTGTCACCCACCAACACATCTCAATCACTTGCTTTTGCTAAAGTATCACCAACACACCTGAGCATGCTCACCGGTGGCAACAGTGGCAAAGCTAGAACCGGGTACGCGACAGCACAACTGTTGTCGGTAACGGTCGGCATCGACTAGGCCCATCTCACCATCACCGGCAAATCTCGGAAAGTTCACCGGCGGCATTGCGCTCATGAGCAAGCATTATATTCCTCGACCTCCCAAACTCAAGGACTCTCAGTTGCAGTGCTACACAGTTGTAGGCGACTTAGGGTATCAATGGTAGGAAAGCAGTCAGTGCACCTCCACTCAAATGGAGCAGACGTGCAGCTCTGGCACACTTTTGCAGCAGGGGCACCCTTGGAACGGAGAAGACAATTCAAGTAGGGGGAAATCCTAGGAATAAAGTCTTCCATGAAGGTGTGCTGGGACTAAGGGCTGTGTGAATTGCATTAAAGGAGGGTATGTGGGTAAACTCACTCTTTTTTGGTCAGGCACATGCGGCTCCTCTGTCCAGAATGTTTCATCAACATCCATGATTTGAGGATTAGCTTCACACATTATTCCTTCATGGCTATCCAACTCCATTCTGACAGCATCTCTTCTTGTCACCTGCTGATCTTGGGAGGTGCTCACTTCTACTGAGGTATATCTAGTTCCTCAGGAGCACTCCCAAGGAACCCAATCAATCACCTTGACCCTGGTTTTTCTATTGAGGATTTTGGATACTTTTATGCCTTTGGGTGCCATGGAGAGCTGAGTGTAGTCACGCAGTGAGTTGTGATGTATATCCTTCGAGAAGAATTGACAAGTCAAACCTTTAATCAGCCTGATGGCAGCTTTATACATCAGGTATTACATTGCCAGATCTTCAAGGCCTACAGTCGCTCACCTTGCTGCCGTAATACCAGTATTGGTAGCCAATTAAACCACATTTGGTGGCATTTCTAGTCTACCCTCCATTGCCGGCATTCTTCTTTCTGAATTTTCCCAGTCAAGTCTTTCCAGATCAGTAGGCACTTCTCAACAACTGTTGTTTTGAATATGTTGTATACATTTTAGCTACTGAAAATAACAAGGACAATATTTTAACTGGCACTTGAAGATCAGTATTACCAGCCATAGTGCCGCTGGAACTTCCTCAAATTTACTCTGGAGAGATATGTTCAGCAAGAAATTCATAAATGAGCTTTATTATATACCCTCGACCATCCCATATGTTTGCTTGGTCCAGCTTTGTGCAAGTGGATGCATATTCAGGCTGCCATACCAGCTCCTCCTCTTGAATGGTGCCAGCTACCAAGTG
>WITN01000678.1:0-47807 GCA_015025155.1 Lactarius quietus | reverse complement strand
CCCATCGCTTATGGGTTAGGTCAGATACTTACTATGACCCGGGACGTTACACATGGCTTTGCTTGCCCCGCAGGCCTGATGCATAAGTGATGAGCTGCCTGCCAACTGTCAAGCAATATGATATCTTAGGTGTAAACATTGGACCGTCATGTGCCTGTGTTTTGTCAATACCATGTCTGTATAATATATGGTTCTTATCAAATGACCATCATTGAACCTGGCACCTCACCCGCTGTGTGGAACAAATGTGTAAGCGTGAGATGCAACTCATTGAAGTGTAGGTGTCTTGCCCGCCATGTAGGACGAAGGGAGAAGTGTGAGACCTTCGAGTGGCCCGCTATTTGTATGATGCTTTACTCATATGTAGTTGTGTAAACATATATTGGCAACCCTTTTCTGTCATGTTCAATGTGATCAAACAAAGAACATTCTGTGATTCATATGTGGCCTTGCCTGCCCAGCACGTCTGAGGTGGAAGGACTGGAAGCTCGGGCAGCGCACCATCTGTCAAACGCTAACAAATGTGCATAATGTATGGTATATCCTTCCTTATCTAATATGGGGCATGACATGTATGGATCACAGTACGTCATCTCTAAGATCTGCACCTCGCGCGCTGCACTGACAAAGATGGAAACTTGACCTTCGTGCGGCCCACGTTTGTCCATACCAGTCTGTATGATACTTGGTGCATATCAAATGAATGAACAAATAATTCAGTCTAGGTTCCATAATGAAATACATCACTTGCATATTAATTCATCTGAGTCGAGCAATTTGCCACCCTTTAAGTAATAACATAGGTGTATCACATTTTGTTATCGCGTGGTGCATCATTGCTTATGTAGTGATGGCTATGACTTATGATCATCACAATATGTTGTTGATAACCTGGCGCCTCGCCCACCGCAGAGTTCCAAGGTGTAGGCGTGGGATATTTGAATGTGAAGCAGGTTTCGTTGATCTCAAGTTCTGGAATATGTATTGTCATCTCACATGTGTAATATGAATCAATGTAAGCCCTGTCATAGATACATGGCCTCGCCTGCCCACATGTGTGAGGCAGAAGTGCCATGAGCTTGAGTGGCCCACCATCTGTCAGGCAATGAGACATGTGTATCACGTGTTGTTTATGAATGGTACTTGGATCACAGGTACGTCATCCAAGGCCTGGTGCCTCGCCTGCCATGCAGGCATATGTGTAAGCATTGTACTTTCGCGCGGCCTGCCTTTGGTCAATACTGTGTCTGTATGATATTTGGTGCATATCAAATGATACAAATGATTCAAATGTCCAGGTTCCATACATGAAATACATCAAGCTACATATTCATTCCCTCCGAGTCAAGTGTGCTATGAGATACTCAACTACTACAGTGTTACTGACAAGACTCTCATTCATACTATTCATTTGTTCCCTGAGTCTGTGCATGTCATTCAGAACGCCATGTAGGACATCAGTATGGGCATCCAATACCACCGCAACCTCAGGAGACACTAGAATTGCTTGGTTAAATGGCAAGACCCATTGACATGATATGCCTCACCTGCAGGCATTTGAGGCAGGTGGATAGGGATCCTGATCCGCAGCCAAGGCACCGAAGTAGACGATGGCACAGGCAGTTCCTCCCTGCTGCCATCCTTCATTGCATGTAGATCAGTAGACATCCGCATCCATAGATGAACCACTTACCTCCATCTCCCCATCCTCTTCCTCACTTTCAGGCCAACGTCATCAGCGACAGGGGGTTGGGGATCAGCGTCGACCTCCATGTTAGTGCGCACCTATGCAGCAATGAATGATCACTTCGGAAATCACATAAATATATGCAATCACTCACCAGACTGGCGGTCCGATTGCAGGCCATGTGCTGAGATGCAGGGATGTGCTGCAGAAAGTCGTATGGGCAGGATTCTGTACCTGCAATCAGGTTGGAAGACCGTTATACCTGCCTCATGAACACATATCAGTTTACATACCGGTTGAGCTGCTACGATAGGTGCTGAGCTAGACATCGGACCAGGCATCACACTAGCCATCAGACCAGGCGACACACTAGACATCGGGTGAGATGCATCAGTACGCTGCTAGTAGAAAGGTATGGCAAGGACATGGAAGATATATGAATATGTGGGCGTACCTTTACACCACGTGTTGCAGCAGTTGGGACAGGCATCGTGTCACGATCTGACATCGTCTCGCCTTCAGACAATGTCAAGATGCGCCGTTGCATGCATGAACACTGGAAAGACTGCCAAGATTACCCAGAAGCACACAAATGGGTAGGCAAAGATCCAGAATATGACGAAGAAGAGCAGGTATGCGCTCTAGTGTGGAGCCAAGGAACAGACGAAGAAGACTACATTGGAGAAGGAGAAGCGTTGAGGATTGCCCAACTTGTGAGTGGAATGCTAGTTCATGCAGAACCCTTTGGTGTTGGCACCTCTACTACAGGACATATGAAGACCATGTGATTATGTCACGTGAAAGTCCCAGGTCATGGCACGTATCTGACCTAAGCGATAAGTCATGGGACTTCAAGGATGGAATAGCTTTGTATAATGTGACCATGGTAGGCATGAGGTCGGAGGCGGTATTCCCGATAGCTGAAGGTCTGGACAATTCCCAGTATGGGTCGATTCTGATGGAAGGTGTTCTGATGCACTGGTATTGCGCCGAGACATTTGTTATCTTGTTATCTTGTGTTCTGATGTCATTTGTGAGTCATATGGTTGTCTTTATCTCTGACTCATGTGAGGCCGTATGCCTCATGTACTGTATGTTTCATGATAAGCCCCTGTGGCTTGATGGACAATTCTCATTGGCAGATTAGGTCGTGAGTCGCGTTTACTATAGTTCGAGCTCAGTTAGAATACTGTCTTGGAGTACTATAAGTAGTTGGCAGGTTTCGCCAATAGTCAATAGCTTAGTTGTTTTGGACATCCACCTGTATTCCTCTCAGGCATAGCCAAACATTCTTATAGCAGAGTCATTGGTCATTGTGACTATTCTTCTATCATTGTTCACTTGTGTCAAGGGTTATCTTCAAGTGACGCCGTATAAGGGGACCATCCGTGGTTATTCACCCTTTTCAAGTATTTCCTAAGTTGCAAGCCGTGCGCTTGGCTTAGAGGTGATTCAAGGAAAGCCTTTGGGTTCAAGTCGAACCAGCGATTTGTGGAATCGTGACACATCACGTGGGGCGCTGAGGATGCAGTAGAGGGTGTACGAACCCCCTGCTAACCTAGCACACTGCCTGCTGTGATGACACTCAAGGTGACCTGCTTTAGAGATGTAAGTATACATTTGCAATAATAGATACATATGCATACATACCTCTACTTGTCCGACAACAGGGGATAGGAATGCATATGTGGACTGACCACCAGCACTTGCAGTGGAGGCTGGCGGTTCGGGCGAAATGACTGGAGCTGAAATGGAACGTGGGGGTCCCATTGACTGTCCCAATTATATCAGAATACATGTCATAAACTCTAGGATGACATACGAACGCACCTGAGTAGGGCCAAGAACAGATAAGGGGACGTGGTCTAAAAAGTCAAACATGCCTGTGTCCCCAGTCGATTGGGGGGCAGGAGGCGGGCCAGGTGCTGGAAGAGGTCTGGCATCATGTTCCTATGACATATGGATCTCATAGTTAGCATATGAAGACAAGACCAATGTATTAATTACGCACGGCGACAGGAGACAGCACATAATTGAGGAAATCGAAGGGGGAGGGCTGCTCTGTCTCACCACTTGGCTGGGTGGGTCCAGCAGATCCAGAGGAAGGTGCATTGGCACCTCCTTGATGCGACTGAGCTCTCACAAGATTGGATGGTTGGGCTATATGTTTGAGGGAACAATCAAAGTACTTTGCACTTCCTTGCGATAAATATCAGGTGAAATGGCAGGCCACGCGCCAGAATAGGCAACCAATCACCAGGCTCCATTCCCTTATTGCGCAGCCGATCAGACTGTTACTCTGCTTCATAGTGAACATATACTTGCTGCTATGCCTCCACCAAAACCTCCTCAGGAGTTGACTCAGCTTGAGGTTCAACTCCTGATGACTGCTGCCAGGCTTCTTGCTGCGACCAGGATGTTTTCACCTTGCCTGCCGCCTCACGCGCAGGAGGCATACCTCATGAACAAGGTCAAGGAGGAGATCGTATGTATGCTTCTACCACATATTAACATATGCTACTGACATTGTATTACATCCAGATGTCTGTTGCCAATAACTTCAAGAAGTTCATGGCAGAGCCAAACAAGAACCTCAAGAAGCCTCGCGTCCATCCCATTATACAGGTAATGAGTAGGGAATGGAAGAAGGCTGAGGAAGAGAGTCGGATGCCTGATTGGAGTATATTCACTACTGACTACATTTCCGAGTTTTGAGCGAATCAGAGGGCCAATGAGCCGGACTGGCACTCTGACTTATCATATCTGGATCTGGGTCCTTATATGGAGGGCCTACAAGACCATAGAAGATGGTGGGAGGTCAGCCTTCCAGCCCTCCAGGATGATGAAGATGGTGCGCATTCTTCATATGCCCATAAATAGTCGTCTCATTCATTGTAAACATTACCCAGTACCTATGGACCCTCCTGCTTCGCTTCCCCTACCTCACCCGCCTGCTGCCCCAGCCAAAACTGCACCGCCTTCTACACCTGCCCCAGAAGCTCCAACTCACTCATCAAAGGGGAAGGCACGCATCATTCCACCAGCTGGCTCAAGTGATCCACGCAGCACTCTGACCGCTTTACCTACTCCAAATGCTCCACTTCTTGCGCCTGCTCCATCCACCATGCCTGCTGTGCCATATGCATTCAGAGTTCCAAGGCATTATGCGACGAATACCGAAACTGCTCAAGATGACAATGACGACATAGAAGACTTCAACACTACCCCACGCAAGGGGGGCAGTCCACCCAATGTGTCCCTTCCACAAGTACATGTAGATGATGCGTCCCCTCCACCACCAGCGCAGCGACATCGGATAGAGGTCCAGCCTCCAGTTGCAACAGGAAATGTGAGTACTTATTCATATGCTTCGTCTTTCAGATACTGATATACATCATTCTATTCATTCCAGGACCGATGTGGTCTGTGCAAAGTTCCGAAGAATAACAGGCCACAATGCATCGTGCAGACAAACTCTAAGTGCCTGACATTTGTCTGCACATTCTGCGCAGGCAGGAGGAAGCATTGCACACTGCCTGCTTCGTGGGCGCACCCAGTGGTTCGCCTTATGTCATCCCAAGGTAGTATCCCTTCGCTTTCTGGGCATTCACTATATCAGCTACTGACATCATCTGTGCAGGTGGGGCCTTGCCAGAAGAGGTTCAGGACACCTTAAATGTGTCTGATGATGGGGGCTCATCGCACCACAGCCCCATGTCCTTGCACAGTCCATCTGGTACCCCAGGTAAGTGACCATATGTCTAGGCATTCGTGTATGGCTCATTGCTCGAGGTAGGTGAAGATCTCGTGTCACGCGTGAACTCACTGGAGGGTAAGATGGACTATGTTATCCTTGTGCTCAATGCAATCGCTGGGAGACAGGGCATAGTCCCTAGCTCACTTCCAGGTTATATACAGCCTCCCCTCCTCGTCGCTCGCCTTCCCCCAGCACTCAATCACAATCTTTGCCTGGAATCCCCATTTCATCTCTGGGGATTTCAGACCCACTCACTAACACTCCGTCTGGCTCGGGCTCGGCATCGGACCGCTCAGGTATGTGTGGACCATCTAGGCATTTTATTATAACTCACATCTTGTCAGTACATCGTGGGCGAGGCGGCGCGTCACCTGCCTCACGCAGGCGAGGCACGAGCACTGGGAGTTCAAGGATGTCTTCATCCAGCAGGCCGTAGTGCATCATTGTGTAATGGTAAATATGAATAGGGTTCTTGTATCGCTTCGGACTTACATCATGCTTGTCAATACATTGTCTGACTGCTTAAGTTTTATGAGTGAATGAAATATCGCCTTAAATATGTCGCCATGGCTCTGCATCGAACCACACACATATATATTACTATTGTATCCCTTTACGTACAGCTTACATCTTGCCAGTACATTGAGGGCAAGACAGCGCGTCGCCCACTTCGCCTGGGAGAGGCATAAGAACTGGGAGTTCAAGGACGTTGTCTATCATGTGGATGTACTGTATTATCATGTCATGTTCAATATGCATGGTTTCTTGCATTGCTGTGATCTAATGTCATACTTCCAATACATTGCTGAACTCTTGATTTGTGCACAAGGCAGTGCATCGTCCGCTCCACTTGGGCGAAGCGCCAGCGCTGTGAGTTCGAGGATGTCGTCAATCAGTGGAGGGTAGTGTATCATCATGTAGCTTTAAACATGAATGGGCTTCTTCTATTTCTGTGAACTCAAACCATGCTTTCCAAGGAATTTCTTTGACTGCTTAGCAATATGAGTGCATGAATACACATTGGCATTACCATATGACATGAGATATAGTGAAATCAGCCACATGATATGTATACTGAAATCATTCACTTCATGGGACCATCTCCTCCACAGCCATGCATGCATCACGTTGAAACATGGAATATGGATCATGGATCATGACATGACATGGACCGGGACATGAAATGTGACATGACATGGAACATGGCAATGTCATCGTCATCTGATTCATGCTTGTCTTTGGTCTTGTCACACATGTCAGACCTATGTATGTGATGTGTCTAAATGCACATTTATTCTTGTGTGCCCTAATATCATATGATCATCTGCTATATAATACTCATAGTGAAGACGTGTATGTGTGCTTCGCATCACCCATAACACTGCATATTATGCCACTTCACACATTCAATTCCACGGCCACATCCCACTCACCAGCCCAAACATCTACTCGCCAGGATCGTCAGCACACTGATAGTGCAACCATTATCAGGTCAATCAGAACATCCACCACAGGGGGCAGCATTCTCCTGTCATGCTTTCTGATCCCAGTGATGGCTCCTCATCTGATGCTCAATCCTTCGATGAGGATGACATGTATGGATCAGATTCTGGCATTCAGTCAATCAGCATGAAACCTCACTCCAAAGAGGAGGTGACCATATCCAATGAGGTCCAGATGAATGAGGACCAGGTATGAATAGCTCGCTGGTCATCAGATGTAGATGTATCTGACACATCATATAGAACACTGAGATCAGCACTCAAGTCCAAAGAATGGACATTAACATGGGCAATGTTTCCATCATTATGGGTGCACTTTGTGAGGCTGAAGGCATTGACATCTCATCATTGCAAATCCAGCAGACAATCAGTCTGTTACCACATCTCACATGCCATCCTATTTGGAGGGAAGCAATGATGGCCGTGAGATTTGAGTGATGTCAAGTCTACATTATGATGTATGCCCCATCTGTGCATGAAGCGGTGGACCGCCGATCACAATGGTATTCAATATGTTGATAAGGTGTTCATATGCCATTCACACACATGGTCAATTCTTATCATGCTTTGACTCATCATGAGACCGGTTGCATGCACCCTGTCAGCTCCTTTCAATAATTGTCTCTCCTTGGTATACAATAACCCAAGTCTCTGTATGTCTTGTTCTCTTGTTTTGCATCTCTGTTGTTCACATGCCTTCATTGTACTTCCTATGGTCCATTGTCTGCTCTTTGTATTATGCCCTTCTTCATGAGCATTTCTCATATGCTGTGTGCATATTGTGCATGTCTTGATGTCTTGTTATCTTTCATTACATTTCCATTGTCTCCTTGTCTCTATTGTTCTTACTATGGTCCATGCACTTGTATATTATAGTACAAGGCTGTCTCAGTTCAGGCATGGTACAATATCTATTCTTATATAAATAATGCAGCTGCACATCTGGAATGTGTTCATCCCACACACATCACATCTGCTCCAAACATCTATCCTGAATATGGCTCCCAAGACTGAGTTCTCTATCCCAATGGGAAACACTGTTAAGGTGGAGACACAGACCAAGAAGTCAAGCGCTCCGTCCGCACCACTGAGGCTGTAGCTCCACTCCCAGCCTCCCTTCCATCTTCCAAGGTAAAGCCATCGGGTCAGTCATCTGGCACTAAAGGGAAAGAGGCCACCCATGAAGGCAAGGTTACTACATCAAAGCCATCTGGCCACCCTTCACATGGGATTGAACAATCCCATCCTCTCCATTTAATTGAATCCCTTGAAGATGACATTGAATCCTTTGACATAGATACAGGGAACACTCAAGGAAATGTAAGTCTTGCTTTGCCATCATATACATGATCATGGTACTTATTATGTGAAGACACCAATGGACCAATGGCTTGAACATCGCACCCGCTATCTCCACCTGTTGCTAGAGATGGAGGGACTGACCAAAGCTCCCAAGTGTTCAATTTGCAGTGCTCCTATGCATGTCAAGTGTTCAGACTGCATTGAAGGCAACTACTTTTGTCTTCCTTGCTGCCTTGAAGCACATATGAGATCTCCATTCCATCGCATCTCCACTTGGACTGGTTCACACTTTTCACCAACATCCCTTTACACACTTGGATTTAAGCTATGTCTTGGGCATGCAGGCGAACCCTGTCCCATCACAGTAGATGTATGACACTTACATCTATCTGTGTATTCTGGCACTCACTTGCATCTAGGGTATTAAGGTGGCTGAGGCAGGCAGATCTGCAAAGAAGAAAGCAAAGCCATCAAGCTCTGCATCACTCAGATCTGTGAATGAAGCATCGACTGGTCCTCCTGTCGCTCCGCCTGCTGTGAACACTGATGATGTTCATGTATCTAACAATCTATTTGATTACCTGCAGCCTTTGGTGGATGAACATGAGAAGTCTTCCAAACGTGTACACACAGCCAAGTCGGGCAATCCACTCCTGACAGTGGTTAATCAGACTGGGGTCTTTGACATGGAAGTGTTATTCTGTATATGCCAAAATGCAGTCCATAGAGATGAGCAGCTTCTCCAAGCTGGGCTCTTTCCCTCAAGCTTCAAGCAAATTGAAACTGCATTCACCTTCTCAGTTCTGGATGACTTTCTGATGGACAACCTGGAGTGCAAGACAACTGCACAGCAATACTATTCAAAGCTTCAAATCATAACCAATAGAGTCTTCCCTGACAGAGTCCCAGTATGTCACATTCCTGGACATGTCAGATATGCTCATCATTAACTACTGTGACTGTATTATAGAACCTATACAAGCAGCTGCTTAGAGCCTCACGTCAATGGCTTGATCTCAGCAATAGAATGCAAAGTGGCATTGGACTCCAGCAAGATGATCCCTCTATAGATGGATCTATGGCCATATTCTGCCCTGCCTGCCCACAGCCGGGCATCAATCTCCCAGATCATTGGAAGAAGAGATATAATCAGTACGCTTGCTTCATGCATATCACATAAACCTTCACTTAATGGATCAAAGGGATCAACTCATCAGGACCTTCATCATGGATGGCAACTTCTCTGCAGAGCATATGAAGTCCAGAACAAGGGAGAAGGACATTCCCCTTTCAGCTGGGATGGCATTCATGGTCAATCAGAGCTCATATATGGCTCATCTGAAAACTGGGAAAGAAATTGCCCAGGTATGTCATTGCCTCTCAATCAATGAGCTGACTTCACAGTCATACAGCCTAGTACATGCAACACATACAAGGCCATTGAACAAGCATCTTCCAGGAGACCTCATCTTGATGTAACAGGCATCGGAGCAACCGCCTGCTGTCATGGCTTCTTTGTCCCTACATCTGTAGTGGATTTCCAGAAAGGAGAGAGGTATGTCTCATCTATTTGCCATCTCAGGACTCAGATAGATGGCCTCTCTTTCTTTCAGACAGATCAATATGGACTATAGTCTTTGCAAAGCTCTCTCCTATAACATGGCAGAGATTCCTGTGGCTTTGGTCATGTATGACATCATATGTCAATATGGAGTCCATCTTCAAGACAGGGTTGAGGCAAGCCCAGAGTTATCCATCTCCAGCTCCCTGAGCTTCGCACTGGCATTGGCCTGTTCCATATTCATGGACATAAAGATTCCTGTCTTCCTAGATTTTCACCCAGCTACATTCCTGGTGCGAAGCAGGTCGATGGGGAAATCATTGAGTCTCTCTGGGCACCTCTTAATCACATCTCTCGAAGCATTCGAGGAATGTCCCTGGTTCATCGACAGGAAGTATTGGATGCACACATGAACCATTCCAATTTCAAGAAGATGATTCACATTGGTATGTATCACTCATGCTTCAAATGTGTTTCATCCTCTCATACTCATATTCTAGTTCCTTCACTTCTTAATCGCTGGAAGCATCTCAATGCATCCATGGACATTAGTGCTTAGGCATTTGCTTCTCTGAGCAATCGATTGGAGAAACATGTCAATCAATGGCTTGTTGTTGAGAAGCATGCTCAGCAAAACAGAACCATTGATGTCACTTCGATGGACATATATGATACCTCCACAGCCAAGTGTATGAACATTGCATATGTCATGATCTGTTTTCTAATCATCATATTCAGCAACACCACCTATCCCTGATGAAGATGGAGATAGGTTCACCAATGGTCAAGCATCATGGATTGCATCTGGCATCAAGATACAGGAGCTGCAGTAAGTGAAGTGATGCATGTACTCACCACTTGCTAATGTTCCATGTTCTCAGAATGATCATTAGATGTCAGCTCAGAGCGCATGGCTCAAAGCTGACCACTGAAGCACAATCCATTGAAAGCAAGAGGCACCGCCTGCAAAGGCTCATCGATGCATTTGAGAATCAAGCTCAATTCTTCCTCCACCAATCTCCCACAGATGATTCCCCAATCTCAGCATTGGGTGATTATGAGGAGTTTGACGCGGCGGGCGACCCGAACCACCCAATAGACACAGATCCTGACCATGCTGAGCCATCCTATTACATCCATCCCAATCCTTCAGATGTCTCTTGGATTGAATCCCCCAACCCTGAGTATGTCCAACTTCTTTTGCCATCATCCCTTGGACTGGAATGGTGTATTGCCCATGGTGTACAATCCCTTGCAGTTAAGGAGGCTCGCCTACGCCATTCACAGGCCAATGATGCCATTCACAACATCCGCCTTGGACTTGGGTACAAATCTGCACTATTTCGCACTCAAGTCTGACCTGCCAACACCCAGAAAACAAAGACCCGTGCATGGAACACCATCCACAGTGTTGATAAATCCATCCAAGAGCATGCACGCATGTATTGCATGGCAAGGGATGCTTATGAGGCACTTCAGACTTTATACACGACTGGTCCAAATCTCCCTCAGCTTTCTCCTGATGATCTTCATGTGGCAACCCTTGTGCTTGGTTCAGAGAAGCATGGACAACGCAACAGACAGCAATCCTGGATTTGGGGCTTTGGCAAGGCCTCAGATGATGATGGAACATGGATGCATGATTGTAAACCATTTATGCATTTCTCTCACATTCATCTGCTCACACTTCATATCACACAGTTGATAGGGTGCACTGGCTGCATGCTAAAGCACAATTTGAAAGATGGTTGGAAGAGCAGGACAGTATTCATAATGAAGCTCATTGGATTCCTGCATACTTTCATACTAAGGCAGAGATATGGTGGGGTCTTATGCTCACTGCTGCACAAAGGTCACTTAAAGGGCATGAAGCATATGCATCATACCAGATGCATTCTTGGGAGGAGCTTTCTCAAAGCTCTATCCATGCTCTTTCTCCTATTACCAAGTCTCCATTAAAGCACTACAATGTGCAATCCATCCTATTCTCCTAACTGATGTACATGTTCCTATATTGTATGTTAGTAATTTGAATCCACATCTTCTGATACCTTGTAACATTGATCACTCATGTCATTGAGTGCCATTAAATGTAGTTGATGCAAAGTCAGGCTACAATGGATCGAGCTGCACACATAGCTATCATTGAAAGGAGAGTGGTCCACTCGAGACAATGTGTCAGTACATAAACATATTCCAAGTATGGGTAGTTCCTTGAGATATATCCATAGATCTCATTCCAATGAGGGTGGTCCACTCAAATCCATCTCTTGGTATATGATTATGCTCCATCTCAATGTGTACATCTGTGCAAGTGATTGAGATCCATACATAGTTATAATTGCAAGGAGGGCGGACCAGTTGAAATAATGGCTTGGCACACAAGCATTTCCCATGTCCAGGCAATGGATAGGGATGTATTCATAGTCCTCATTGTAATGAGGGTGGACCACTCAATTCCATGTTCCATCTCATTTTGTGTATCTGTGTAATGGATTGAGATCTATACATAGCTATCATTCCAAGGCAGGTGGACCAATCGAAACAAAGGATTGGTACATAAGCATACTGTCTCATTTCCCATGTCCAGGCCATGGATAGAGATGTATTCATAGCCTCTATTGTAATGAAGGTGAACCACTCAAACCCATGTTCCCTCTCATTTCATACATATGTGCAATCGATTGAGATCTTACATACCTATCAATTCAAGGAGGGCAGATGACTCAAAACCATGTCTTTGTGCTCCATCTCATTTTCCATATATGTGCAATGGGTTGTGATATATACATACACATGATCAGTGGTGGGGTGGACCACCATATCATATGTTTGGCACATATGTATATCTGAACAATGGAGTAAGATGTATACATAGCTATGTTAGCAAGATGTGCAGTCCACTCAAAACCATGTCTTGGTACATAACCATATTCTATCATTCCTTATGTCTGGGACATCTTTTCAGATGCATTCATAGTTATCATGGAAGGTGGATCGGCCACCCAACAGCATGCCTTGGCACATTAGCATAGTCCATCTCAGACATACATATCTGGGCGATGCATTGAGATGTATGCATACCTAACATAGCAGGCAGGTCAGACCACCCTACAGTATGCCTTGGTAAATAAGCATAGTTCATTGTGCATATCCATATCCCAGCTATGCATTGAGCTCTGAGCATAGCCATCAATTCATATTCTATCTCATATGACTTACATCTCATACCATTGCATGTCCATCAGATCTTATTCATCTACAATTATGTTCAAGTCATATATGAATGTTGGGTGGCTCACCTTTTCCACCAATGTTCTCTGGAGCATTGAGTGTCAATAGATATATACACAGATATTATAGCAATTGGGGTGGTCCACCTAAAAGTGTGGCTTGCTACATAAGCATAGTCCATCTCCATCTATATTAGTTGGTAATTGATTGAGATGTATACCATTCTATCCTAGCAATTCTGCATGTGCATGCAATGGATGGATCTGTATACCTTGCTATGATAGTAAGTAGGGTGATCCACCAGGAAGCAAGTCTTGGCACATTTCAACAATGCATTGAGATCCAGACATCGCTATCATAGCACGAATGTCTGTTTACCCAACAGTATGCCTTTGTACATTAACATACCTGAACAATGCATTGAGATTAAACAACTATCATGGCTGGAAGGGCGGTCCACCCGACAGCATGTCTTTCATACCTTTGCATAGTCCCTCTCACTCCATTTACGTTTGCAAAGCATTGAGGTGTACAAATCATAACAAGTAGGATGTTTGACCTGAAAGTATGTCCTTGTACATTCACATAATGAATCGAGATCCATGCATCACTATCAGAGCAAGCAGGTCGGACCACTCGACAATGTGGCTTGGTATATTAAGATACCTGAACAATACATTGAAATATATACATAGCTATCATATGAAGAGGGGCAGATCATCCTACAGTATGTCTTATTTGCATAGTTTATCTCATCTCTTAAAGTCTGAGTAATGGATTGAGATACATTCATTGTTATCATAGCAAGTAGGTTAGACTCTGACTGCACAAGAGTATGCCTTGGTACATTAGCCATTAGTGTGGTTCATCTCAGGCATGCATATCTGAGCCATGCATTGGTATATTGGCAAAGCCTATCTAACACTTCCATATCTGAGCCATGACTTCATTGCAAGCAGGTAAGTCCATGCTAAGACATTCCTAGGTATACATGTATAGTCCATCTCACATATGCATATCTGAGCATTTGATTCAGCTCTGTACATAGCCATCCATTCAACCTCTATATCATATAGTCTTTATTCCATACAATGATATGTTCATCACATACCATTCATCATAGCATGTCTTGTGTATGTCCTCAGTCTCATTCCTTGATCAGAATGACCATATATACCTCCCACACATTGATCACAATGCATGTACTTTGATATGATCATTTCCAGTCATATATGGACATCGGGTGGCCCGCCTGTACATCGGGTGGCCCGCCTGTACATCGTGGACACATGGTATATCATACAATCTCTTAAATCAATGTTTCTAATTAAGTAAAATGGCGGGCAGCCCGCTCCTTCAGCCAACATCAGCTGAAGTATCACTTCCAGTCACATATGGGTGTCGGGTGGCCCGCCTGTACGTCCTGCATATCACCCATACTCTTATATCATTGTTTCCCATCGAAAAATGCTGGCGTCCGCCGCCTTTTCAGCCGACGTCGGCTGGAGTATCAAACATGAAGAATCTTGCGCATTGGCCGACGTCGGCTGGAGTATCAATTACCTAAGACTCTAAGCGTCGGATGGAGTATCAAATATATAAGCCACTGCTATCCATCATGTGTCTCCTCAGCATATTTGTCCACGGCATCGAGAATCGATTGAATGCTAGACATCGACTAGAATAAGAGGGTTGGTGTATTCAAGTTCGCTTGGAAGTTGACGCGTTGACGGTCCGTGTAGCACTGCACCGTGACAAGATGGACAATTGAATGCAGACCAGACTGAAAATCTGAACCAAATACATGTAACTTACTGGATCAGACTTGCAGACCGTGTTCGTCAGACAGACGCCACAGGCAGCGATTGACATCTGGAAAAACCTAAGTGCTAAATTTTGCCGCATTATGCATGGATTTGCATGATTTTGCATAATTTGGTCAAGTCTCAGGAATTTGGTCATTTCGGTGAAGTTAAGTGGATTAAACCTGCAGCCTAAATTTTTCCGAATTTAGCATTAAATTACTATATTATACAATATATACTGTATATCTACAACCAGTTGTCGGAAGAATTACTGTATTTTTCCGTGACTTAGCCCAGAAAATTTATAAAATTTTCCTTATATTCTCAACTTATATTCAATATTATACTATATTTTCCCTCAAATCCAAACAAATCCCGAGAATAATCACAAAATGTTATTCAGGTTTGACAAAGGGCTAACAAGTAACAAATTCTAACTGATCTTTCCAACATGACAACTGTATCTACACATCTATGCCATCCAAGTCAAGAAGGCACAAGGCATTCTGGGATTTATTGCGAGAGCGGACATTTGGGGTACTGAATTGAGATTGTCAGCACATATACGACCAAAATAACCTTGATGACGCACGAAGCCATCTTGTACAGATCCGACATGAGCCGGTGGTAAGCTGGAAGTTTCTGCTTTCGTATCTCCTCCAGGAAAGAGATGAAAGTGTTATGTGAATCCTCATAGATGTCAGCATTGAAGTCTAGTTCCGATACTTTCTCGTCCAGCGGTGTGTGAACCTGAGGGTTGTGAGCAGGGCATAAGAAAGAAACGGCATACTTACTGTGACCGCTGCCATCGCCACCATGGCTGGTGGAAGCTCCATTTCATCCGCCGCACCATCTATGTCCAGTGAAGAGTAGAAAAGCTTGTGGTTCTTCAGAGCAATGCTGGGGCCTCGCTTCTGCTTGAAAAAGGCATCGCGAATGGTGTGAATGATTGCCACGTGATGGAGGGGCTTCTTCGGATTGAAGCCGCCCTAGATAACACAAGTTAACCATAGTACAGTGTAGTGTTACCACTAACGCTGGCCTGACTTAGGCAACTTGGAGAGGCATGACAAGCGAAGAATACGTAGCAACTTGTTCAATACACCAAATCACCACGGATATTGGGTATTTGAGAGATGATCACGAGGGACAGAGTCCACAAGGATGAAGAGCGAATAACGATCACTTAGTACCCGAGGTACTAGTATACACGAAGAGAAGTGATAATTCAAGAAGACCAAGCTGAGAAGCTATGGTCCAAAGATAGAGACTTATATACAGTTACTCGCTGGCTTTAAAGCGCAGCTAGAATCCAAACCCTAGTACAGTTATACTAGTAATGAGTAATGGTCCGTTCTAATAATACCTGAAACACCGGCAATCCCAAGTACTGGCGACGCGTAAGTGTCCATGACTAATATGTGCTTACTATCGTAGTCATAACCGGATAGTAAGCAGTCCGAAACCACCAAAGACACGTCATCCTTTGGAGTCAGCAACAAAACGATGTCAAACGTGACATTACCCCCTTTTCAGGTTGAACGACCTTGTTCGAAAACCCAAGGATAATCGTAGTGTTCCGACATACCTCCACCTCCTTATCCATAACCCTTTGAAGTCCATTGGCCTCCTCAAGTCGCCGAACGCACTTGCGCTTTTCGTTACCCACCGCGTACTGCTCATTTTCAAGAGCTGTGATTGCCGCGTGAAGGTCGTCGTAGCGCTGCGATACATGATGATAGCGCGAGATTTTGGCGCCCAGAGTATGATCAGGGATCTCGGCAATGGCCAAGTCAACCCATTGACGACCGCCGAAATCGTTGCGCAAATAGCGCAATTGATCGTGCGTGTAATCGCGTTCTTCAGTGTCGAAGTCGGGAGCAGCATGCACGTCACCTTGTTGAATCTCTCCTCCCTTCCTCATACATCCAAAGACGATAGTGTTGTTACCGGGCTTCAGGTGGACATACTTGGCGATGGTGTGATGCCCATCAATGACCATGCAGAAAGGAATGAACTGTGGAGGGATGTTTAGTTCGAATCCATCCGGGGCTTCGGCCTTGTCCTTAGCCTTTTGTCGTTCGACGTTGGTGGGATGTCCATGGTAGTCCGGGAAGAGAGGGCTTCCTTTTGCTGCTGCCATACCTCCTCGATGTCCTCGATTCATTCGTGGCGTACAAGGTGATACCCCTTCATCTTCGGGTCTCGAAACCTTTGAGGGATCTTCGTTCTCTTTGTCAGAGTCGTCTTCTTGTTGGTGGAGGATGGTACGGGTGTGAACACCCCATGAGGTAGCAGGGTCGAGGATGACCCTAGGGGGGAAGTCGACATTGATATATCGAGGCGTCGGCGGTGGAGGGATGAAGCGGAACTTGTTGTTACAGACGCATTCATGGACGGGTTTTCCACAATTGTAGTGGATATGGGAGTCAAGGTGGCCTGGACATGACAGGGCGGATTGCTTACAAGTCCCACAAATTCGGACCACGTCACTGATGTCGGAGACACTTGGAACTTTGACAAGTGTTTGTGCAATAAGGAGGTCCTGGCATTCAGGAGTTGTTCCCTCCGCCACTTCCTCTGCGTCTTCCTCCAATCCTCCAGCATCGTATCCGCGTACATCAGATGTCACGTACCGACATCGTCTCGCCTTCGGACAACGTCAAAACACGCCGCTGTATGCACGAGCATTGGAAGAATTGCCAAGATTACCCTGAAGCACACAAGTGGGTAGGCAAAGACCGAGAGTATGACGAAGAAGAGCAAGTACGCGCCCTTGTGTGGGCTGCAGGAACAGACGAAGAAGACTACCTTGGAGAAGGAGAAGCGTTGAGGATCGCCCAGCTTGTGAGTGGAATGCTAGTTCATGCAGAACCCTCCAGTGCTGGCACCTCCACAGCAGGACGAATGAAGACCACGTGATTATGTCACGTGTAGTCCCGGGTCACAGTATGTATCTGACCTAATCCATAAGTCATGGGACTTTGGTTGTGGTTCAAGGATGGAAGATTATGGAAGACCATGGTAGGCACGAGGTCGGAGGCGGCATTCCCGATAGCCGAAGGTCTGGACAATTCCCAGTATGGGTCGATTCTGATGGAAGTATTCTGATGCGCTGGTATTGCGCCGAGACATTTGTTATCTTGACGGTGATGTCATTTGTGAGTCATATGGTGTTCTTTATCTCTGACTCATGTGGGGCCATATGCCTCATGTACTGTATGTTTCATGATAAGCCCCTGTGGCTTGATGGACAATTCTCATTGGCAGATTAGGTCGTGAGTCGTGTTTACTATAGTTCGAGCTCAGTTAGAATACTGTCTTGGAGTACTATAAGTAGTTGGCAGGTTTCGCCAGTAGTCGTTAGCTTAGTTGTCTTGGACATCCACCTGTATTCCTCTCAGGCATAGCCAAGCATTCTTATAGCAGAGTCATTGGTCATTGTGACTATTCTTCTCTCATCGTTCACTTGTGTCAAGAGTTATCTTCAAGTGACGCCGTATAAGGGGACCATCCGTGGTTATTCGCCCTTCTCGAGTCGTTCCTAGGTTGCAAGCCGTGCGCTTGACTTAGAAGTGGTACAAGGAAAGCCTTCGGGTTCAAGTCGAATCAACGTTTAGTGGAAACGTTACATCAGAGGTTTCGGGGATGAAATCTCCGGGTCCAATACATCTGAAGGCGGTGGCGACCTCGGCGGCAGATGGCTCGACCTCATCGATAGTTGAGGTGATAGAAGAGAAAGAGAAGAGGATGTGTTCATTGTTGGAAGAAGGAGGAGTACTCATAGTAGTTCGAAGAAAGAACTTGTTACGGTACGGTTTTGGACTGATCATGTGATCTCATGTGTCGTGTTACTAATGTACGATTACAATGGATGACTGATGATGACGAGTCGCTCATCAGTCATATGACTCAGCGATGAATAATCCTGAGTCATTACTTACGAATTCCTAGGATCGTTGTAGTAGGTTTTAGTCAGGACGTGTCAGCATGTATGACTATGTAGGCAAAAGCGGTCGTGTAGTAGTTTGGTACTTATAGGGCTGCAGAATGGCTTGTATTCTGCAGCTTGAGTTTCTTGTTATCTTCGCTTCGTGTTGTATTCAAGGCCTTCTCTCTGTTCCACGCTTTGGGCATACGGCCCTCGTCTGTATCACTTCGACAACCAACTTCAACTATCGTACCTGAAGTACTTTGAGCTCCGCCTTCGTGCATTGAGATAAGATCCACACGGGATCACGAGACTCCACCTTCGTGTGTTGAGACATTACTCAGCCTTCGCGCTTGAGACCAGGATTTGCTAAGTCACCGCGTTCACCTCACATGCCTACGTCAGGCTCACGTGCAGCTCGCACGTTACAGAACTGATGGGCTTCTTCGCTAGGACTGGGGACATTTATATATGCTGATAGCGGAGTTCGAGGATGTTAAAACTCAGCTATCACTTGTGGAGCATGTACGTCAGTGGCATTGACCCACTGATTCTCCGAGTCTGGATACCCCTTCCATTTGATCAGATATTGTTTGCGCCTTCCCCTGCCGAAGTGCCATTGATCTAGAATCTTCTCGACTTTGTATTCTTCTTCCCCATCAATTAATTCAGGGGAAGGTCTTGGGAAATTTGGTCCATGAAAGGAAGTTTCTCGGTAGGGGGTGAGAAGATCGATATGAAACACGTCGTGAATGCTCCACTGTGTGGGAAGTTCCAGTCTATAATTAACTGAGGACATCACCTGATTGATTTTGAAGGGTCCATGTCGTTTGGGCGCAAGTTTGGCGCTAGGTTGGTGAGTTCTCAGGTGACGTCCTTCTAGCCATACAAGGTCTCCGATTCTAAATTTGGGTGTGTCTTTGTGCTTGATCCATGATCTCTGTGCCTTGATGATTTGTTGTTGGGCGTGCGCTCGTGCCTGCTTGAATTGATCAAGCCACAACGCCACTTGGGGCAAAGGGGTTGGAGTCATCCTCCAATCAGCACGCGGATGATGTCCCGTCAAAAGAAAGAATGGGGACTGTCCTGTTGCCTCATTCGGCCAGTTATTGTGTGTGAATTCTGCCAGGGGTAAATACAGCGCCCAGTTATCTTGCCGCTCATTTACCCAGAAGCAGAGATATTGTTCTAGCCATTGGTTTGTTCGTTCTGACTGACCATCAGTACGAGGGTGGTAGGCTGTAGATATGTTTTGCGTGACTCCCAACTGTTTGCAAAGTTCTTGGGTGAACTTTGAGGCGAATTGGGGGTCTCGGTCGCTGATTATTTTGGTGGGGAGACCGTATCTGACAAACACATGTTTGAGGTACAACATTGCGACTTCTTCCACGTTGATCTCTTCTCTGCATGGGATAAAGATGGATGCCTTGGTACAGTCATGGTCAGTGATTGTGAGGATGGAATCATATCCTTCCGTGTTACGATCAGCCACGTGTGTCACCTACGTTGACCGTTTGGCCTGAACTTTTGCCACAGTGTTTCGCGTCATATGGACTATCATTGGGACCATTTTCACATTCTATCTCGTACTCCCTGTTCCCGCGCGCCTTTCGGTCTCATGACCCTCTTCTTATCGTCACTGTTACGTTCGACTGGACGTATCGACTCGACTTGAGTAGCGAGCGTGGAGTACCGATTATGCGAAGGGTTCGTGTGTCGATGTTGGCGTAGCGATTGCCAAACCTCCCCTGATGAGGGTCGTGGATATGGCGACGACAGTATGCGAGAGCGTAGGGTATTACCCTAGGCGGAGTAGTGAATATACGAGCGATGGAATGGATACGAAGTATCTCCAATCGTCGTAGAAAAGAAGGTTGGAACTGACAAGTCGACTGGACTTGGATGCAGCCCGCAGGGTGTGACAGTGTGAAGTCGATGAGATTCAAGAACTCGGACCTAAGGTCCTTGTCCGTTAGAAGTACATGTTAAATACGAATCGAGCTACGCCACTACTGGAAGCTGCGGTACTAGGATCGCCACCAATACTACTAGTACTTGTACTAGTATGATGTCATATGGAACCGCGCCGAACGAGATAGAAGATGTTTAGTAAGTAATCAGGAGTCACGGGTAAGAGAGGGCGCGCGGGGCGTAAGAAGTATGAATCAAAATGTGAAAATGGTCCCACTGATAGTCCATGTGATACGGGATACTGTGGCAAAAGTCCAGGCCAAACGGTCAACGTATGTGACACGCGTGGCTAATCGTAACAGTCACTGTACTTCTATCTCGTTCGATACTGTTCCATATGGCATCATACTTATACTGATACTAGTAGTATTAGTGGCGGTCCTAGTAACCCAGCTAACAGTAGTGGCGTGTCTCGATTGGTATATAACGTGTACTCATAGCGGACTTAGACCTTAGGTCTGAGTTCTTGAATCTCATCGACTTCACGCTGTCACACACCGCGGGCTGCATCCAAGTCCAGTCGACTTGTCAGTTCCAACCTTCCTCTCTACGACGATTGGAGATACTCCATATCAACTCCGTCGCTCGTATATTCACTACTCTGCCTAGGGTCATACCCTACGCTCTCGCATACTGTCGGCGCCATATCCACGACCCTCATCGGGGGAGGTTTGGCAGTCGCTACGGAAACATCGACAATCAAACCCCTCGCATAACCGGTACTCCACACTCGCTACTCACGTCGAGTCAATACGTCCAGTCGAACGTAACATTCCGACACCGGCAGTTTGGTGATGAAGTCAAGTGCGATTGTTTCAAATGGCATTGCTTCCGGTTTTGGATAAATAGGTTGTAGTGGGGCTTTTGTTGGTCAATTATTGACCTTATGCCATTGACAATCCGCGCATCCTTGCACGTAAGCGGTAATGTCTGGTCATAGTGTCGGCCACCAATAGTTTCGTTCCACTAATTTGATGGTTTTATTGATGCCTGGGTGTCCGTATACTGGGGGTTCATGGTGAGCTTCTGCTATCATTTGTCTTTCTTTACTTCCCTTAGTCACCACTCGTCTCCCTTGTTTATACCACACTCCGTTTACCTTCTTCAAGTTGTGGGGATCTACCCACAGGTGTAGGATTGTTTCATCCTGTGCATCGCTGGGGTTGACTGGAGTCATGTCTTGTACCGTTAAAACGCCTTGAGGGTGATTAGGCATTCCCGTTCTTTGCATCATCGTGTTCCGGATGAACACATGATCGGGTAGTACTGTTATATTTTCGTTGTCCTCTTCACCTTGGTCGTAGTCTGGTCGTCTTGATAGTGCATCTGCACGGCCGTTTGCAGTCCCTTTGATGTGATGAATTTCTAGATCATATTCCGACAGTTCAAGTACTTCCCTAGCCACTCGTCTGCTGATCTTCTGTGGTTCTCTCCAGTATTTCAGGTTCATGTGGTCAGAGAATATTTTGATCTTGTGTGGGGATCCAGCTAGGAGTGGTCTCCAATGACGGAGTGCTTTGACTATTGCCAGTAATTCCAGATCGTAGATATCGTAGTTACGTTCTGCTGCGTTTAATGTCACAGAGTAGTATCCTATGGGATGTCTTTTGCCGTCAGATTTCTTTTGGAGTAACACAGCTCCCACCGCGAAACCCGATGCGTCTACTTCCAATTCGAATTGGTCTTGTAGAACTGGGTGTGTTAGCACCGGCTCGCTTGTTACCCATCGTTTCAGCGTTTCGAATGCGTGTTGTTGTTGTGGTCCCCAACTCCATTCCGTTGTTTTCTTTGTGAGATTGTTTAGAGGTTTGGCGATTGATGCGAATCCTCTGATAAAAAGACGATAAAAATTGCAAAAGCTGAGAAAAGATCGTACGTCCTTGACTTTGGTTGGTGTTGGCCAGTCCCTAATGCCTGTGATTTTGATAGGATCCATGCGTGTTACCCCCTTTTCAAGGATTACCCCCAGGTAATCAAGGGACGTCGCATGGAAGGTGCATTTCTCTGGTTTGAAGTAAAGGTTGTACTTTTGCGCCACTTGAAGTACGTCCTTGACAGCGGCGATGTGATCATTGAGGGTTGTTTTTGTTGCAATACCAATGTCGTCCATATAGACTCGTATAACCGTTCCCTGCTGTTCATGTTTTGCTATCGTATCTTTATAGATGGCGTTCATCATTGTTTGAAACGTAGCTGGAGAATTGGTGAGCCCAAAGAACATGACGGTTGGTTCGAAAAGTCCATATGGCGTCTTGAACGCTGCTTTGTATTCGTCGCCCTCTTTGATCCGGATATTATTATATCCCCACCGAACATCGAGTTTCGTGTAGATGTGAGCACCGCTAAGGTCTTTGATGAGGGTTTGGATGAGCGGAAGGGGGTAGTTGTTGCGAATAGTATATTGGTTCAATCGACGGTAGTCCTGCACCGGGCATAGTTTTCCATCCTTCTTTTTGACAAAGAAAAATGGCGATGCGTACTGGGATTTCAACGGTCTAATGTATCCCTTTTTCAGGTGTTCAGTGATGAATTGTTTAACCTCCTGATCTTCTTGTAACGACAAGTCGTAAATAGAGCAGTTGATGTGATCAGGTACATCTTTCTTGAACTCGATAGCGTGATCCCATTCCCGAGATGGGGGAAATCTATGGGATTCTTCTTCACTGAATACCTTTTCAAATTCTTCATATTCAATCGGTATTGTTGCTTCTCATGCGGGACCTGCCGCAATAGCCATATCCGTGGCTGCTCCTTTGATAGAGCATTGTGACTGGAGGGTGGCTATTATGTCGTTCTTTTCGTATGTTGACAGGGTATGAGCGGCGATAGGTTTGTCGATGGACTGCCCGATTGATTTGATAATGATTGGGTAAGTGTTTGGATGGACATTGCCGCTTTTCCAGTCGAATTCTGGTTCAAAAGTGCTGAGCCAAGGATATCCCAACAGGATGTCTTCTTTTCCTATGTCAGTGACTAGGAATCTCATTTCCCTGTAGTGTCCTTTGGTGAGTATTTGCAGATCGACGTAATGGGTAATCATCCCCCCTTTGTTGGTCGTATCGTCGATGTTGAATATTTTTCTAGGTTGTGGCAGTAATGCCTTTCCCAATCCTAGTTGTTTCACGAATTGTTCGTTTATGAAGTTGTCTGTAGCTCCCAAGTCTACAAGTGCTTTTATGTCGGCCTTGTTGTAACAAGTTTGGCAGAGTACTGGAATTCGCATAGAACGGAAGCGAGTTATGTATACAGCATTACAACGTAATGCCCTCACCCAGGCCGTTGGGTTCAGGCGTCCCCAAAATCCTTCTTTCCCATCAATTCCTGCATAGCAAGATCTTTGAATTTGTCCATTTCGTTGGCAGCCATGCGTAGCCAGTCATCCTTCTGCTGGTTAGCTGTTCGGTCGTCTGCTACCATTTGGGCGATATGAAGATCTTCTCCTGCATCGCTGCGGTCATCCACTACTTCCGAACTTCTTGCATTGGTTCTAGGTTGTCGAGGCTGTGTACAATTGCGACTGAGGTGTCCTTTCTTTTGACAATTGTAACAGACGACTTCCCTTAAGTCTGGCGGCTGTCGCCTTCTTAAAAATCCTTCTCTTGGTTGGAATGGGGGGCATCCCTGCCTCAGGAACTGTTGCCTGGGCGATTGTCCCCTTTGATCTTGTTCCAGTACTTGCTCCGCATTGGCCAATCTTCCCCTGGTCCTGGTACGATCAGCAGATGTATCCATAGCATTTGGATTACGATTTGATTGAAAGGCTCTGGGCCATCGCGATGGCATTCCCTGTGCCTTGAACTGATTGAATTTGTTTTGCATATGAATCCATTCGCCATGACGTTGGATACTGTTGTTCTGCCACTCTTCATATGTATGAGGTTTGTCTAGGACGTATACGCTTTCGTATAATTTTCGAGGGAGGCCTTCTGCAAATAGTTCGACCACCAATGGTTCATCTACTCGATAACCAGCAAGGCGAACTAGATTTTCGAATTTGGCCATGTACGCATCAATGTCCTGATTTCCCATCTTGATTCCCTTTCTGAGTTCTGCTCGTGCTCTTTCTTCCCGTAGTGTGTCACGGAATTGTCGTTTGAACGACAATTGGACGCTATCCCATAACCATGGATTTGTGGTATCAATATGGTTGACCTGTACTTGTAGTCGCATCCAGGCACTGATGGACCCTACCCATTCGGTGACATGAGGTCCTTGTATATAGGTGAGAAATAACATAGCTTTTTGGAATGGCACTGCCATCATGGGATTATTGATATTGATCCCTTCGTATAGTTCCCATTGGAGGAGGAATTCTTCCACTTTCGATCGATCTCCAGTGAATATGGTTGGGGCATTTCCCCACAACTTATCACTGTGTTGTCCTGGTATTCCACCTGGTCCTCCTCCTGGTGGTCCTCCTCCTGGTGGTCCTCCTCCTGGTGGTCCTCCTCCTGGTGGTCCCCCTCCTGGCGGTACTCCTCCTCCCGGAAGTCCTCCTCCCGGCGATCCTTGTGGTCTCCAATTTTGTGGAATCTGTAGAGGGAGTCCCCTTCCTGGGAAAGGATCTTGATCTGGGGGATCTGGTCGATCCGACCCTGCGATACGTAAGTCTGCTAATTCATCAAGTGTGAGTGTTCTTCCCGCCATTTGATGAGTGGTTTGAGTAGCCATGACTGGGCTAATGTGTAATTGTTTGGTAACCTTGCTAATTGGTCGATGATGGGCACCGATTCTTGAATGGTAATGGCTTCTGGTTCTTCCTGATGATCCGATTGATGTTCCGAAGGTATGGTGGTAGGGGATGGAGGTAGTATTGCTCCGAGTGACTGTGCTTCTGGTCAAGTGAGTTCGTTTATGAGGATATCCAATCTGTAAGAGGTGGGAGCAATTCGACGTCCTTCCCACTCTCGGGCCCTTTGAAACCACTGTAGTTCTATCCAGCAAAGATGATCGTAGTCAAACTCAACTGGGTGAAGAAATGCATCTTCCCCGTCTCTTGCGTAGTATCCTTCGATATCGTCGACTGTTGTCCACGCTGCACTTTTGGTAAAACGTTGTGGAACAGTTCGCGCTCCTCGCTGTTGGAACCAAAGAATTGGTTCTCCAAATGTCGTTCAACGACTTGCTGTTGTATCTTGCGATGCCACGATGAATAGCTTGGTCTTAATGTAGCGTTACCACTAACGCTGGCCTGACTTAGGCAACTTGGAGAGGCATGACAAGCGAAGAATACGTAGCAACTTGTTCAATACACCAAATCACCACGGATATTGGGTATTTGAGAGATGATCACGAGGGACAGAGTCCACAAGGATGAAGAGCAAATAGCGATCACTTAGTACCCGAGGTACTAGTATACACGAAGAGAAGTGATAATTCAAGAAGACCAAGCTGAGAAGCTATGGTCCAAAGATAGAGACTTATATACAGTTACTTGCTGGCTTTAAAGCACAGCTAGAATCCAAACCCTAGTACGGTTATACTAGTAATGAGTAATGGTCCATTCTAATAATACCTGAAACACTGGCAATCCCAAGTACCGGCAACACGTAAGTGTCCATGACTAATATGTGCTTACTATTGTAGTCATAACCAGATAGTAAGCAGTCCGAAACCACCGAAGACACGTCATCCTTTGGAGTCAGCAACAAAACGATGTCAAACATGACATACAGGATAAAGATGAAAACATACCCCTTCTCTCGGCAGGAAGATAAACTTGTCTTTTTCTAGGAGGTTGACGACTTCTTGTTCGCGTTCAGTCTTGTCGTTGGAAAGTCCATAGTCGTGGGTCACGTGACTCCCCGCGACCCGCTTGATACCAGTCCTGTAGTTTGAAATGCGCACAGCCAGCTGCCGTTCGTATTAGTATTTGTACACGGGAATGCACACTACGCAACCTACCAATTCACATATTAATCCCTGGATGTGACTGTCCCTTTGCACCCGTGCGGTATAGTATGGTTTGTTCATTTCTTCAGCCGACTGTGTAAGAATGTGGACAAGGCATTCTGTCTGCTGCTCGACCGGTATGTACCCGTGCTTAAAGGCACACTCTTGTGTGAGGGACTTGACAGTATGTTTGAGGATTTCCTTGAGGTGGACCAGCTGCGAATTGATGCAGATGTTGCATTGCCCTGGGCCAGCAGGTAGATACGGGGCGCCCAGCCAGCTCGAGTTGTGTGGCCCACACAGGCAGGGGCGGTTGGGATCGAGGCCTTCCTCTTCACTCTCACTGAACTTGAGAGCCTCAGCACACCGTGACGCTGCACGCTTGGTGAGGATTTTCTGTGGAGCAAAAGTAATTACAGTGTGATAATAACAGCCATGAAAACTTACCCTGCGCATCGGAAGGGTAGAGCTTGATTCAGAGAGGGGATGGCCAATGTCCACTTTGGAGACGTCTTCACCAGTGCTATCTTGTTCCTCATCGCGACCACTGTTGTGGCAAGTGTGTTGGGGCGAATGGGAAGGGTTTCCTGACCACTGAATAGCCTACAGAACGTTGTATTATCTCAGACTGTGTCGGTATGAAAACCATACCTCCTTGCCAAAAGCGCGTGCGAGCTCATTGTTATTGAGGTCCTGATGGTCCAGTTGATCATTGCTGCTCTCATAGTCCTGAGAGTCCACCGTCTCGCTTCCATCAGACGGAGACATTACACTTTGGTCGTCGACAGGTTGGTTAACCCGTTTCCTGCGCGCAACACACGGAGGCAAGTCAGTGATGTTGTCCTCATCATGTTTGCGTGTACGCGCACTGCGGTGAGGTTAGTCCTCGAAGTCATCTTCATCCGATGCAATATTCACTTGCACTGGGTTTGAGGGCACATCAGCATGAGCATGAGGTTAGTAGAAGGACTAACTTTGAGTGGATGACACCCTGCGCTTCTTTTTGTGGTGCATGGTAGGGCCTGAGTTTTGGACGGCATTCTTCAGCTGCGAAAAGGTCCTGGGCTTCAAGGAACGCCATGAGGCATCCCGCAAAGCCTTCGTCTTTGCGGTGCGAGGAACTGTCACAGTCATGTTAGAGATACGACCAAAATAATAAGTAAAAAAATACTTACTTCATCCATTGGGAGCCATATTGCCCACCTGATCAACAGGCTGAGACGATGAGGGCATGCTGGTAATGGAAATGAAAGTGTCAGACCTCTCCACCAGGGAGGAGTCGTTGGGAAAGAGTGGTGGTACTGTACTAAGTGGGTGTTCGTTGTAGCCACGGGCAACGCAGGCTTTTCAAGGGTGTGCCCCAAGCAACCGGGCCCTGAACGTTGTAATTTGCGCAGCGCCTATCAATCACTACAGGCAACATATTCAATTGAGTTCGGAGATACTCGGAATGCACAACAACTGAACTTACCTTGCCTCCCTATCCACGGCAATACCACAAAACCCCCCATGGTCAAGTGTTGAGGGTGTGGACGTGAAGGGTTGAAGCGTAGTGGCATCAAGGCGCACTGCCGCCAGAGTGTCAATCCATACTGTCGACAATACCTCACCCACCTGAATAAGGCTGGTGTCAGAACTGAACCACATCCGATGGCAGCCGAACACTCACCAACACCGACACTCAATGTTTCTCCCGCTGCTGGAGAACAAACTTCTGAGGGCCTCCGAGTTCGTAAGAAATGGAGGCGAACCGATCGACATCAAACTCCAGCCAATCAGACACCAACACCGACACTCAACGTTTCTCCAGCTGCTGGAGAACAATTGAGCAACAGGGTTCAAGTTGGCAAGAAACAGCGGACAGTACAAATGACATTTGTGGACAAGTTGGTCAATGTAACAACAAGATCTGGGGCAGAAGAACAGATGAGGGACTTACCTTGTGAGTGTTCTGATTTAGAGTCCTACATACTAACCCCACGGAAACTGTACAGGGGATAACACGGACATTACCCCAAATCTAAATCCCGAAGACAATGTTGGCAGCAGTATGGAGGGAGATGAACCAATGTACCTGATCTCGGATGGTGAGGATGACGAGGATAGCCTCGCAGCATGCATGGCCGAATATGAAACTGGTCTTGAACCGCCTCACCGCACAACGATCCCAAGTCCAATGGCAGATACTACAGGTCAGACTCAGGACAGCGATGTGGGCAGTGAATATGAAGATGTTACCACGGACAAGGACACACACTGGCATCGTAGGGAAGCTGAGCAAGATCTCGAAAGACAGCCATTCATCACAAAGTATCCTGGAGGTATGGCAGGCACCATTCATGCCAAGGCAAACCTGGGAGAGAATGAACGATACAGGCTTCATATCGGAGAGGAAACTCGAGAAAATGTTTACGCACCATTTGCATCACAAATGGATTGGGAAGTTGCCAGATGGGCCAAGCTCTGAGGGCCAAGTTCAAACTCATTCACAGAGCTGATGGCTATAGATGGGGTGAGTCGTTTGTCGTGGTAGGGAGGTGAACATCCTTATCTGATCTAGTTGAAGGTGAAGGAAAGGCTGTGTCTTTCCTACAAAAATGCACGGGAACTTAATCAAATGATTGATACTCACCTCCCTGGCCGTCCACACTTCCAACGAAAAGAGATTCTGGTTGGCGATGAAGTCTGCGACCTGTACTTCCGAGATATACTTCAGTGTATTCGAGCTCTGTTTTTGGACCCCGATTTCGGACCATACCTGAAATTTGCACCTGAAAGACATTATGTCAATGAAGATAAAGACAAGAGAGTGTACCATGACATGTACACGGGCGGATGGTGGTGGTTTACGCAGGTGAGAGGCAAGGCATGGTGACAACGTGACCATGTGAAACCTTGCTGACACAGACAATAGGTGGCAATTGAGAAAGACTTGCCGGGGGCCACAACAGTGCCTGTCCTCCTTTCGACAGACAAAACGCAACTCACTCCTTTCCAAGATAAATGTGCCTACCCGATTTATATGACGATTGGCAACATTCCAAAGGAAATCCATCGGAAGGCCTCCATGCATGCATACTTCCTTCTTGGCTATCTCCCCATGACAAAACTCAAGCTTGAGACTAACCAGGCCAAGCGGAAACGCCTCACGACCAACCTGTATCATGCTTGCCTCCGACACATTCTTGAGCCCCTCATTAGTGCAGGGAATCACGGTGTATTCATGCCCACTGCCACTGGTGATGTCCACCGCATTCATCCAATAGTTGTGAATTTCATCGGTGATTACCCTGAGCAGGTTTTGAGCACCTGCACGCTTACTGGCGACTGCCCCCGGTGTGGTACGTCTACTGAAGATCTGGGCAACTTCGATCCCAACAACATGCCCGCACCTCGCAACCTAGACAACTTTCTCAATGTTCTGGACTCATTCCATCGAGACCCCGCTGGCTTCCTCCAAGCTTTGTTATGATTCGTTCGTACTGATCATCATAAGCGGGATGACAAGTCGCTCCCGAATCTTACCAAGGAACTGTCGTGGCTTACTTATGGATGACTGTATGATTACTGATGGTATTAGTGGACGATTACTTAGCGTTAGTAGTAGTGGCGGTATCGCTGACAAAGGTGTACCACCAAAGGTTAGTTATAAGGCAGCTGTCGACTGATGTGGTCGACAGCTTGACTCTTTTGTACACTCAATCACAGAGAGGTCTCGTCTCTTCCACTCCGTTCTTGGTTGATCACCAAGAACCGTTCGTCGTACTTAGGGAGGCACTTGCACGTGTCCTCACGTTAGTCTTGCCTCTGAGCGTAGACTCTTCATTGCTGAGTCGTCCCATTTCTACAAAGCCATCACGTATCAGCCTAAGTCAGGCTCAGGCCGTGCCAGGCATTACAAGCTTCCTATCGAATCCACGCGAAACCTGTTCCCCATCCATTCTGGCTCGATCTTCCTCACTTCAATGTCTTCCATTCCATCACCCCCAACGTACTCCATCAATTGTACCAGGGCATCATGAAATACTTGAAAGCATGGATACTGATTGCCTGTGAGCCAACATAAATCGATGCGCGGTGTCGTCGTCTACCTCAAAATCACAACATCCGCCTGTTCACCAAGGGTATAAGTGGCCTATCACAGATCACAGGTCAGGAACATGACGAAATATGCCGCATACTATTGGGGCTCATTATCGATATCCGACTACCAACTAACATCAGCAATGTACAACTCATCTGATCAACCTGCGTGCTCCTCGAGTTTTTGTATCTTGCACAGTATCTGGTTCACTCCCACTCGACGCTTTGTCTCCTCATGGATGCGCTTGGCCGCTTTCATGCCAACCAGGGCATTTTCATCACACTCGGTATACGATCTCAATTTAATCTTCCCAAACTTCACTATATGTCACACTATGTTGAGTTAATTAAGTATTTTGGAACCACTGACAATTACAATACTCAGTGTACCGAAAGGCTTCACATCGATCTCACCAAGGATGCATACACAGCAACCAACGACAAAGATGTGCCCGACCAGATGACAACTTATAATGAGCGGAAGTGTAATGCCACAGTGGGGGCATACTACACGACGTGTGTAAGTCTAATTCCAAGGTTTCTGAGCAAGGGGGGGAATAGCCTATAATCGGCAAGGGTTAAGTGGATAACAAGTATCAAGTGGAATACACTTGATATAAGAGGGAAGTCCGAGACAAGAAGGCACACAGATCTGAAGTAACCCCAGTGAAGGGAATACAAGCACTGTTGTGGTAAAGAAGTCGAGTCTAAGGATACAAGGTACCTAAGAGTCGAGTTTATATAGATAAAAGTATGTTTGTACGAAGCAAATAGATGACGCCATCTGCAGCAATGCGCAGCAGTCCACAGTAATCACATGGTAGTCCGCAGTAATCACATGGGAGGGAAGTGTGGGAGGAAACGTCCAAAAGGAGGGGAACAATAGAAAGGAAGTAGGTCAGATGGTCAAGAAGCCTGGTCTAAGAATAGAACGGGGCCAGACCATATACAGATGAGAAAGTAACCATAAGCAGTAAGTGCATTGCAAAATAAAGAAAAAAGAAGCGGCCCCATGGCCCCATTTTTGGCTGGAGAAGAATCTTAAGGGTCTCCAGTCTTACGTGTCCCACCGATAAGGCAGGTTTTTCCCACGGGTAGACAGCAGGTTGTAACACCATCCCCTCCTCAGAGTCCTTGTCACCTCGACACCTAGAACTGCGTGTGCTCCCCTCCCTGTGGTGGGTCGTCGTCCTGCCACAAATCAGCGTCCCTGTTGTCATAGTCTTCGAAGTCAGAGAAGGTGATTCCCCACTCAGGGCAAGCATGACGTTGGAGGAACATAAAGGGACCTTGCTGTCCACAGCCCCAGCAACGTTCATAGAGAGGGCAGTTGATCTTGATGTGCCCAGGGGTGTTGCGGAGGCATTTCCCACACCAAGTGGGGGGGTTCAGGTCCACCAATGGCTCAATACGGCGGAAGAGACACTGGCTAGACCAGTGACGGTTGGTTTGACAGTGAGTGCAGTACCTCTTGCGCTTCAGGGGACAGTTGAAACTGAAATGGGACAGGCTCTGGCACTTCCAGCAGCGCTTCCCTTGTGGGTTCCCATGGAGACGTGGCATTTCAACTGGTCTGCCACGACAAGGGAGAAGAGGCATCTCTGGGTTTGGTACTGGAAGAGCAGGTTCCCAGCTGTCAGCATACCGTTCAGCGATCCGTCGGTAGGCATGACCTCGCTCTAAACGTCCGCAGATGCCTTGCAGCCTAAGGTCATTTTCAAACAGAAGTCCTGTGACCTGGCGGCACTGATCTTCAAGGTCATCTCGCTGCTTCTTAAGCTGGGCATGGGAGTCAATGCAGGTGCGGAGGCGGGAGACTTCAGCCTCTAGGCGGGGGTGGTTAATATCACGGAGGGCCTCGTCGACGGCATAGACACGAGGGTCCTCAAGAGAGAGGTGACGAAGCTGTTCATCCCCAAGAACTTGGGGCATGATGTTGGGGACAGGTTCGAGATAGATGGGACACCCATATGTGGGCTCACCACGGCCCATGGTACCGAGGACTTCTTGTCAATTGGCAGAATAGGAGATGTACCGTGCTTCTTGGAGCTTGGCATTCTCGCCATAGATCATGAGAGGGTAATGGCGAGCTGAGTCGGGGTTGTTTGGGAAGAAGGGGAGTCCCGGGTAGTCAGGGTCGGTCTGGGTGGTGGCAATTCGCTCATAGTCAATGAAGTCGTCGTGGGGGTCAAGAGAGGAGGAAATGGGGGAAGTGGGGGGCAGCGGGGGAGGAGCTTCAGTGGGAGGAGGTGGAGTGGCTGGGTCATTTGGGGTAGTGAGGTTGTCAAGAGCATCCAGGAGTTGCGCATTCATGGCAATGATAGGAACATCGCTTTCCTCCAATACAGAGTCCGGAGTCACGGCACAAGAGAAGAAGCCTCGTTCCATTGCTCGTTCAACACGAGCTTCAACAGAGGAGCTACGAGAGGGCATTGTAATAGAGGTGGTTGTGGTGGATCGCAGGAAAGATGGGTTGTTGTTTTCGGCTGCTGGGGCAGCCTTATATCCTTGAGCAGGTGCTCCCTCAGCCTCGGGATGCCGTTGGTAGAAGTCCAGGATCACATCAGGGGCGAAGACATTATCCCAGGGTTCCCAGGAGTTGTCGCTCTCCGGGAACCCCTTCCATTTGATAAGGTAATAGAGTTTTCGACCACGGCCCTTTCGGGTTACGTTCACAATCTTCTCTACTTCCCATTCTTCTTCTCCATTAATTAGATCTGGCAGTGGCCGCGGGAAGTTTTCTCCATGGAGTTTTGTTACTCGATAGGGGGTGAGAAGGTTTGCGTGAAATACTGGATGGATCTTCCATTGTGGTGGTAATTGCAGCTTGTAGGTAACTGGTGATAGGACTTGTGTAATTTCGAATGGTCCATGTCGCTTGGGGGCGAGCTTGGCTGTGGGGTGGCTGGTTTTGATGTTAGTGCCTTCTAGCCACACCATTTCTCCTTCTTTGTATGGCACAAACTTGCTTGGTCGGTGGGCTAGTATTTCTTGTGCTTTCTTCATATTGTCCTGGGCTTGTTGTCTGAGGATTGTTATTTCCTCAAGTCGTTGCTCAACACTTGGGACAGGAGATGGTTTCTTCATCCATGTGGTACGTGGGATTCTTCCAGTGAGGAGTTCAAACGGTGATACTTTGGTTGTTGCATTAGGCCAGGAGTTGTGGGCAAACTCAGCCATAGGTAACCAATCTGACCAGTCGTCTTGCCTTGTGTTACACCAGAAGTGGAGATATTGTTCCAGCCACTGGTTGGTTCTTTCTGATTGTCCATCTGTTTGTGGGTGGTAGGCCGTGGAGATGTTTTGTTTGATGTCTAATGCTTTACATAAGGCTCTGGCAAAGGTGGATGTAAAGCGGGTGTCTCGGTCGGAAATGACCTTCTTGGGAAGGCCATAGTGGCGATAAATGTGATCTAAGTATAGTTTGGCGACTCCTTCTGCCATTATGGTTTCGTTGCATGGGATGAATAGAGCGGCTTTAGAACAGTCATGATCTGTGACTGTAAGGATTGTGTCGAAGCCTCGGGATTTAGGTAACTTGACGATAAAGTCCATGCTGATTGTTTCAAATGGTTCCGTCATTTCTCCATAGATCGGTGATAAGCCTGGTTTCCGTGGGTGTGTGTTGACTTTGTTTGCTTGGCAAGCTGCACATCCTTTGATGTATTCCTCAATATCCTTCTTCATGTTTGGCCACCAGTAATCTCGTGTGATTAATGCCAGGGTATTTGAAATTCCTGGGTGTCCTGCGCTTGGGAGGTCATGGTGAAAATGAATTACCCCCCTCTTAAGGTCGTCGCCACCGGCAACAACCAAGCGCTCGTCTTTCCACCATTTTCCTTGTAGGTTTTTAAGATTGTGTGTGTCGCTCCATGCTTCTGCAAGTTTATTGTCCATTTGCCGAGTTATTTATGTTTCTAGTTCTTCCTGGATGCCCTTGGACAGGGCTCAGATAAATAATTTTTCAGGAAGAACTGTTACGTTTTGGTTGTCATTGGAACTGTCATCATAGTCTGGTCTTCATGATAAGGCATCTGCCCTTGCATTCTTTGATCCGGCGATATGATGGAGTTCAATGTCATATTCTGAGAGTTCTAGAACTTCTCTTGCTACCCGACGGCTGATTTTGTGTGGTTCTTTCCAATATTGAAGATTGGCGTGGTCTGTACAAACAATAACTTTA
This sequence comes from Lactarius quietus, assembly GCA_015025155.1. Classification (NCBI taxonomy): domain Eukaryota; kingdom Fungi; phylum Basidiomycota; class Agaricomycetes; order Russulales; family Russulaceae; genus Lactarius; species Lactarius quietus. The sequence continues at coordinate 12,899 of WITN01000678.1, read as the reverse complement.
TGTGGGGATCCTGCAAGGTACACCCACCAGTGTCGCAAGGCTCAGACAATGGCTAGCAATTCTTGGTCATAAATATCATAGTTGCGTTCTGCGGATCCAAAAGTTTGAGAGTAGTATGCGACGGGATGCTTTATTCCTTGTTTGTCCTTTTGATATAAGACTCCTCCATTGGCGAATCGCGATGCATCAACTTCTAATTCAAACTGAACGTCGAGGTTTGGTTGCATAAGGACGGGTTCTTCTCCAAGGTGACTCTTTAGTTCCTCAAAGGCATGCTGACATTCTCTTGTCCAATCCCAGTGGGCTTCCTTTTTAAGGAGGTTGTTAAGTGGCCGTGCAATGGAGGAAAATCCGTGGACAAAGCGTCGATAGAAATTGGCAAATCCCAAAAAGGCACGGACTTCTTTGGTTGTGGTGGGAACTGGCCATTCCCGTACTCCTTGGACTTTGATTGGGTCCATTCTAACCATTCCTTCTTCCAATATGACCCCTAGTGTTACGTGCGAGTTGCACGTGAGCCTGACTTAGGCAGCGAGCGAGCGAACGCGATGACTTAGCAAATCCTCAAGCACGTAGGCTGAGTTAATCGTCTCAACGCACGAAGGCGGAGTCTGAATTGCTTCACCAAATACCAGTGCGTTGGTATTTGGTCTTTGCTTGTCTCCTAGCTTCTACAGTCGAAGACTGATAGAGAGAGTAGAGCCAAGAACCAATCGATTTGGAAAGAGAGAAGTGTACAAGAAATCCAAGCTGTCGACTACATCAGTCGACAGCTTCCTTATAATGGTCCACTCTCATCAGTGGTGCCGCCACTACTGGTACTATCAGTCATACTACTACTACTATCAGTCATCGTACAGTAAGCGCGTCAGTCAGCGCGTCAGTCATCAATCTGTTATAGTACATGAGTAAGTCCGTTCCTTGGATATGTAACGTCCCGGGTCACAGTACGTATCTGACCTAACTCATAAGCCAGGGGACGCTGGGAACAGCCGGGAGTATGACGAACGAGCATGGTAAGGGGGATGACGAGTCGCTCCCTAATACTTACCAAGGCAGTGCGAACGATGACTGATACTACTGTATGATTACTGAGTAGACGTGGACGATTACACAGCAGAGGAGTAAGCGTAGTAGTAGTGGCGGTCTCGCTGACGAAGGCGGGCTGCCCCATAGCGCTATATAAGGAAGCTATCGACTGTTGTGGTCGATAGCTTGGATTTCTTGTACCACTCTCATCTTGTTATCCAAGTCGTGCTTTCTCTCTTTCTCTCTCATCCTTTGGGGCCGCGTACCACGTAATCAACAACAAAGACTCCGCCTTCGAGCGTTGAGACGATCCTCTGCCTTCGTGCTAGAGACAAGGAACCGCTGAGTCACCGCGTTCACTTTACGTTGCCTAAGTCAGGCTCACGTGCTGCTCGCACGTAACATTAAATCCAAGCTCTTCTAAATCATCGAACGCCGTGGCGACTCTCAATACCAAGGACGGTTGGGACTTTACACCCTATCGCATCGACTTGAGAGAACGAGACGCACCTACTCGATACCTTATAGGACAAGTAAGGTGGCGACACGTACCAGACACCAGAAGAAACGAAGAACACAACACAGGATACTACGCCGAGGTAGCTACCGCACAAAGATATCATCCAGTAATCTTCAACAGAGAACACTGTTGCTGGATTGAGCTCAGGTGGAGCAACACTAACAACTACTTCGAAGCAACACGACCGGCAGCTGACGACCTACATATCAACATACCATTGGTCGACGCGCGACCAATCGATCAACAAGGGCCCATAGACGGTCAGGAAGACGAAAACCTCGATTCGGAACCACCAAGAACCGAATTCCAACTACGAACAGAAACACCGGCTGCATCAAGCCATACTAGCGCATGATCGCCAACCCCACAAAGTGAAGGGATAGAACCCGAAGAAATCGCAGTACAATCACCGGAGATAGACGCACTAGCCACACGAACAGCTGAGTTGCATATCCCCAAACCAATCAGGGGAATACCATTCAGCAGGATGACTACCCAAACAGAAGTATCACCACCCCGACTTGTCATCAACGAACAGACAGGTCACATTCAACAACTACAACCAGAAGATATGGAAGCCATCAATCGAGCAATGGGACCAGATGTCCCCAATGCACCAAGCATTCCGGAAGGAACTGAAATGTTCTACGAGTTCCGGCTCAACCGAAACAGAGTACCATCACCCGATAACAGACCATTCCCACCCAGGGGAGGACCACCCCCAGCAGGACCACCAGCGGGACCTGCGATAGCCAACCAACAAGGAAGTGATAAGTTCATCGGTAATCTGCCGCCTACATTCACAGGGAACAGATCACAAGCGGAATCATTCATCCTCCAATGGGAGGTATACGCAGGAGTCAACACCAACCACTCCGCTATGAGGAACAAATATCAGAAAGCTATGTTGTTTCTCACATACATACAAGGAAATGCGGTTAACCAATGGGTAATGTCTGCAAGCCGATGGCTCGTCAATGAGGTAGCAACAGGAACAGACCAGTTCAACAATAGGCTATGGGAGAACCTGCTCAACGCCTTCCAAAGACAGTTCGGCGACGTCCTCAGTAAAGAACGAGCCCAAGCCCAGCTTGACGCTGGCATACACATGAAGGACGGGAAGATCGACGATTACATCGCGCAATTCGAACAGCTGGTTCGACATGCAGGGTACAACATTAATGCCGAACAAACCATCAAGTACTTCACAAAAGGACTACCACGAGCATTATACGAAACCATGTACCAACACGACGACCCCAGAAACTACAAAGAGTGGAGAGACTCTGCCCTGAAAAGGCAGCAGAAGTGGATCCACATGCAGATGGTCAGGGGCAATCTGGATGCCTTTAAACCAGGACGAGCTCCAGGGGGAGCATTAGCTAAGTTACTCGCACCACTCCAGAGTGACGATCGAATGGACACATCCGCAGATTGTGTATGAGGACGACTCGCAGGGGCCGAAGATATCGTGGCAAACCACTACAGGAATGCCAAACCCCCGCAACCACCATTCCCACCACGAGGGGGATTCATCCAGAGACAATTCAAACGAGACCACAGCCAAACGCAGTGTTATAACTGCCAGAAGATGGGTCATATCAGTTGCGACTGCAGGCAGCCCAGGAGGCGCCGCGACATACAAACACGCACCACCGAAACCGCACCAACTACAGAAGAAAAGGCAGCGGAATGGCTACAAGGAGTCACAGGAGATGATGAAGAAGTAAAGAACCTGGTCCTGCAACAGTTGATAGGACAGGATTTTGGAAGCGCCTGAACCCGGCGGCCTGGGTGAGGGCAATACGTTGTAACTCTGTGTATATTATGCGCTATCGTTCTATGCAAGTACCAGTGTCTATCCACGCAAGTTACAATATGGCTGACATCAAAGCATTAGTGGACTCCGGAGCCACTGACAACTTCATACATCCAAACTTCGTCAAACGGATGGGATTGGGACAATGGGCATTAGATAAGCCCAAAAATATCTACAACATTGACGATACCACTAATAAAGCGGGGCAGATTACACACTACCTCACGCTCAATGTGGAAACAGGAGGAACAAAAAAGGAAATGAGGTTCCTCATCACCGATATTGGAAGAGAAGACATCCTGCTAGGGTACCCATGGCTTGCCACCTATGAGCCAAGGTTCAGCTGGCGGCATGCCACTATAGATGAGAAACAACTTCCTATAGTATTGCGATCAATTAACCCAAACGACAGAAGAGCAGTGTTAGCAAAGCTGCTAACAGAAGAAGAAAACGACGAAAGGACGTCACGAATGTTCACGACTGAAACAAAAGAACAAATCGTGACAAACCTAGAAGAACAAGTATATGGAAGAAGATCAGCGGTAGAACTCGCAGTGGATGCTAAGCAGTACACCACGGAGGTCAAAATACCAACAGAATACCAACGCTTCGCGAAGGTATTTAGCGAGGAAGAATCGAAAAGGTTCCCACCCAAAAGGAGTTGCGACCACGCAATAGACTTCAAAAAGGGAGCACCAGAAGTAATCGACTGCAAAGTATACCCCATGACCAGGGTAGAAGATGCAGCATTAGACGACTTCATTGATGAACAAGTCGAAAAAGGATACATACATCCCTCGAAATCCCCGTACGCATCATCATTCTTTTTCATTAAAAAGAAGGACAGAAAGCTACGTGTAGCGTTATCACCTAACGCTTGTTCGACTTGAACAACCTTGCGGCGTGATACTCGAGTATACGGATGAATGGTGATGAGCACTGGCAACTTAGCTTAGTTGCACTGCCACTAGGTCAACTTGTTAGACACTAGGGTATCCGAAGGATAAGCTTCAATCGATAGATTGGAAGAAAAGAGGAATCGACTGGTGATGATTCAAGAAGACCAAGCTGAAGAGCCTTGGTCTTGATACTACAGCTTATATACAGTTACTCGCTGGCTTTAAAGCGCAGCTTAGAATCCAAACCCTAGTACCACTATACTAGTAATGAGTCATAGTCCGTTCTAATAATACCTGAAACACCGGCAAACCCAAGTACCGGCGACGCGTCAGTGTCCATGACTAATTGAGGCTTACTATCGTAGTCATAACCGTATAGTAAGCGTCCCGAACTCTGAGACCTCATAAACGTGATGATGAGTAGTCCGAACGATGTCAAATCGTGACATACGACCCGTACAGGACTACCGACGAATAAACGAATGGACGATACGAAACCAATACCCACTCCCGCTCATCGATGACCTTATCCAAGACCTTGGGGGAGCTCAAATGTTCAGCAAACTAGACGTCCGACAAGGGTATAATAACATACGAATCAAGGAAGGAGACGAACACAAAGCCGCGTTTAAAACACACCACGGACTTTTTGAACCAACCGTCATGTACTTTGGACTGTGCAACTCACCAGCTACTTTTCAGAGCTTCATGAACGAGATATACTGACCAACGATAGCAAAACATGAACTCAAGGGGACGACTATCAGGGTCTACATGGACGACATCGCGATAGCTACGAAGCGCCAATCAAACACACTCGAACAACACCAGAAGGTGGTTTGCGACGTCTTAGAAGTCGCTCAAAAACACAACCTCTTCTTCAAACCAGAAAAATGTGTCTTTAACACCCCTAGTATTGATTACCTGGGGGTAATCCTTGAAGAGGGGGTAACACGTATGGACCCCGTCAAAATTTCGGGCATTCGCGACTGGATATCTCCCTCATCAGTTAAAGACGTACGATCTTTCCTTGGTTTTTGCAACTTCTACCGGCAGTTTATCAGAGGCTTCGCGAACATTGCCAAACCACTAAACGAACTAACACGAAAAGACGAACCATGGCAATGGACAGAAAGACATCAAACCGCATTCGATACACTCAAACAACGGGTCACGACAGAACCCATACTAGCACACGCAGATCAAACGCAACAATTCGATCTAGAAGTCGATGCATCAGGATTCGCAGTAGGAGCGGTGCTATTACAGAAGAAATCGGATGGAAAACGACACCCTGTGGGGTACTACTCAGCAACACTGAACGCCGCCGAACGCAACTACGACATCTATAACCTAGAGTTACTAGCCATCGTAAAAGCGTTAAGGAACTGGCGACACCTACTAGCTGGATCCTCACACAAAGTACGCATATTCTCGGACCATCTTAACCTTCGGTACTGGCGAGATCCCCAGAAAATCAGCCGACGAATCGCCAGAGAAGTACTAGAATTGGCAGAATACAATTTCGAGATACATCACGTTAAGGGAACCGCAAATGGAAGAGCTGACGCACTCTCGCGACGCACCGACTATGACCAAGGAGAAAAGGACAACAAGAACGTCACGGTTCTACCAAACAAGTTGTTCGTACGAACAACCACCACTCAACCACAACAAGACGAACAAAGGATACGCAAGTGGGTCGACCCCCACAAATTAACCAAAGTAGACGGACTTTGGTGGTATCACGGACAAAGACTAGTCGTCACGGGAACACCAGGAGAAATCAGAGAAGTAATCTCCACACATCACGATCCCCCTATTCATGGACACCCAGGAATAAACCGAACAACCCAGATGGTGGAATGCCACTACTGGTGGCCCACAATGAAACAGGACATTGCCGAATATGTACGGGGATGTGCTGATTGCCAGCGATGCAAGGTCAACACACAAAGGACGAAGGCGCCGCTACAACCAATCTTCCCAAAACCGGAAGCAACACCATTTGAAGTAGTGGCGCTAGACTTCATCACCAAACTCCTGATATCAAGGGAGTACAATTCAATACTCACAGTCACTGACCACGACTGCTTGAAGGCATCAATATTCATACCTTGTAAGGAGGAAATCTCAGGTGAAGAAACCGCAGCTCTATATGCCAAACATGTAGTTGCACGATTTGGCCTACCGACGAAACTAATCAGCGATCGAGACCCTCGATTCGCATCCAAGTTTACAAGAGAACTATGTCGACTCCTAGGAATACAACAAAACATCTCAACTGCCTACCACCCAAGGACAGATGGGCAGTCAGAACGAACAAACCAATGGTTGGAACAGTACCTCAGGTTCTGGGCCAACGAAAGGCAAGACAATTGGGCCGATCACCTTGCACTAGCTGAGTTTGCGCATAATAATTGGGTTAACGAATCTACACACGAAACTCCATTTAGGTTGCTGATGGGATATCACCCACACACCAATTGGACGGACAAAAGATCACCCATACCACGGGTCACAGCTAGGCTAGAACAGTTGAAAGAGATAAGGAATCAGGCACACGAACAAATGCGCCGCGCGCAACAGTCATGGGTCAAAACTCGTGACTTCCCCAAATATCAAATAGGAGATAAGGTCTGGCTAGAAGGACGTCACCTGAGGACCCATCAACCAACCACAAAACTTGTGCCCAGACGACACGGACCATTCAAGATTGTCCAGGTGATGTCTCCTGTCAATTACCGACTTGAACTTCCCACACAGTGGAGCATCCACGACGTCTTTCACACAGACCTTCTCACACCTTACAAAGAAACGCTGATTCATGGCGCAAACTATCAGCGCCCACCACCAGAATTGGTAGAGGACGTGGAAGAATATGAGGTCGAAAAGGTATTAGACTCAAGAAGACATGGAAGAGGGCGCAAACTTCAATATCTCATCAAATGGAAGGGTTACCCAGACTTGGACAACCAGTGGGTCCCATGGAACGATGTCCATGCGGACGAAAAGATAAGGGAGTTCAAACAGTCTAACCCGCAAGCCGAAATTCACATAAAGGCAGGGACTGTGACACGATCAATCCCCACTCCAATGGCCTATATTCCCATTAACACTCTTACACACATCGATGACCTCCCCTCTGTCAACACTCTCACCACCTACGACACCACCAACAATGTGGACGACCCTTTCTGCTCAGCAGTCGAGCGGGTCAGAGTCGTGGCCGAGCGAGACCGAGAAGAACGAGAGCAACGAGAACGCGACCTGGCCGAGGCTCGCAGGCGATTCCCCACACCCACTAGCGGAAGAGTGGAGGCAGATGAGGAGGGACTATGGGCTGTTGAAGGAGGTGATGACCTCGTGGCGTCTGGATCAAATAACGAAGATGACAGCGGAGGAGAGACGGAAGAGGATACAGCGGCTGACGAGGCAAGTCTCTTACAGCCCTCCACCGCCTTCACGTCCACCACCGCTGTCGACCGATATGACAGCGACGAGTCCTCCGATGGCTCGTACCACGACGCCCACATCATTTGCACCCGATGCGATAACTCCCAAAGCTACTGCCACTGCGAACCCTTGCGCATACCCCCACGAGACCAAGACGACGAAGAAGAAGACATTGCCGATGAAGCCGTGGATGACGAAGGACGATCACCGCCGGTTGCTGTCATCTATGGACCGAATGCGGAGGTCGGATACGAAGCACGAGGACTACCGCCGTACCGGGAAGCCCGCGATCCCTCACCCATCGCTACGCGCCGAACGGATGCGCCGAGGCGCCCTATCCGTACCCTATCGCCTACCCCCAATGGATTCGTCCTCAACAATGGGATGAATTGGGTACCCATGGTGATTGAGCATGAGGGTCGACGCATCCCCACTAGGTATGTACGGGTGAGGATGCTCGACAACCCCAAGGTGTTCGGGACGATGGGGCGACTTCGCCCATCTACCGAGGAGACATCCATGCCGAACCATGTAGGGACATGGGGCCCGCAGCTGAGTATTCCCAAGAAGATTTGCAGTACCTCCGCGCTGACTTCCAGGGACGGCGACAGGTAGACGAAGCCCTTGCGAGGCTGGGAGACATCTCCCTTGCCGCCGAAGTAAGGCGCTACCGCACGTCCCAGGAGGTCATCCAAGAGTTGGAGGCGGCGATCAAGAAGCTCGAAGACGACATCTTCGTGCACGTCGACCGCTCGCGACACTCGGCAAAGAGGTTGGGGAGGGCGCACGCCATCATTAGGATAAGGGACGAGCACGAGACGGACGTTGGACTAACAGCAGTACCCAATTGGGTTGTGGAGCGAGGGCGCTCACCCTTGTGAAGGGGGTGATGTAACGTCCCAGGTCACAGTACGTATCTGACCTAACTCATAAGCCAGGGGACGCTGGGAACAGCCGGGAGTATGACGAACGAGCATGGTAAGGGGGATGACGAGTCGCTCCCTAATACTTACCAAGGCAGTGCAAACGATGACTGATACTACTGTATGATTACTGAGTAGACGTGGACGATTACACAGCAGAGGAGTAAGCGTAGTAGTAGTGGCGGTCTCGCTGACGAAGGCGGGCTGCCCCATAGCGCTATATAAGGAAGCTATCGACTGTTGTGGTCGATAGCTTGGATTTCTTGTACCACTCTCATCTTGTTATCCAAGTCGTGCTTTCTCTCTTTCTCTCTCGTCCTTTGGGGCCGCGTACCACGTAATCAACAACAAAGACTCCGCCTTCGAGCGTTGAGACGATCCTCTGCCTTCGTGCTAGAGACAAGGAACCGCTGAGTCACCGCGTTCACTTTACGTTGCCTAAGTCAGGCTCACGTGCTGCTCGCACATAACAGATAGGTAAGCATCAGGAGCGACTTGTCATCCTGCTTACCACTTGCGCCGTTACATTACCCCCTTCACAAGGGTGAGCGCCCACGCTCAACTACCCAGCTTGTCACCGTTGTAAGTCCGACGTCCGTCTCGTGCTCATCCCGCACCCTCCTGAGGGCGTGCGCCCACCCCAGCCTTGTTGCTGAGTGCCGCGCCTGGTCGACATGGACGTAGATATCGTCCTCGAGTTTCTTGATGGCCACTTCGAGTTCCGCGACGACCTCCATGGATGCGCGGTAGCGCCTCACTTTGGCTTGGAGGGATATATCTCCCAGCCTGGCAAGGGCTTCGTCTACCTGGCGCTTTCCACGGAAGTCAGCGTGGAAATATTGTAGTTTGTTTCTGGAATACTCAGCGGCGGGGCCCATGTCTCTACATGGTTCGGCATGTATGTTGGCTCGGTAGACGGGCGAGTACTTCCCCATCGTCCCAAATACCTCCAGGTTGTCAAGCATCCGGACCCGCACGTATTTTGCGGGGATGCGTCGTCCGTCGTGTTCGATCACCATCAGCACCCAATTCATCCCGTTGTTGAGGATGAATCCGCCTGGGGTAGGCGATATGGCATGGATAGGGATCCGCGCTGCATGCGTTTGGCGCGTAGTGACTGGTGAGGGGTCGCACGCCTCCCAATAGGGGGGTAAGCCCCGGGCCGCATATCCCGTTTCGGCCGTTGGTCCGTAGACAACAGCAGTTGGAGGTGGTCGGGATGCCTCATCACGGGCTTCGCCGGTAAGGACTCGGACTTGGAAGGGAGGTACAGGGACGGGAGCGCAGTGGCAATAATTTGGGGGGTTGTCGCACTGGATGCAGACAACCCGGGCAGCATGGTAGGACTCATCGCTGGTGTCATCCTCTTCTTCGCTGCGGGTGTCGTGGTAGGTGTTGTTGTTGTTGTTGTCGCTGTCCTCGTCGTCGCTGCTGATGTAGTCGACCGCGGTGGTCGATGTGTTAGCGGTGGAGGGCTGCAGGACGCTTGCCTCATCAACAGCCGTATCCTCATCCTCCTCTCCGTGGCCGTCCTCTTCACCACCTGATCCTGCCTCCACACTGTCATCACCTCCTTCAAGAGGCCGTATTCTGCCCTCATCTTCTTCCACTCGGCCGCTTGCGGGTGTGGGGAATCGCCTGCGAGCCTCGGCCAGGTCTCGGGTGGCTTGATCGTCGATGGCTGTTGCTCTGACGTGCTCAACAGCGGAGCAGTATGGGTCGTCAACGTTGTTGTTGGTGTCATAGGTGGTGAGGGTGTTAACCTCGGGAAGCTCGAAGTTGATGATGGTGAGTGGGACATGAGACATGTTAGTGGGGACTGATGAAGTTAGTCGTCCCATTGCTCCTGCTTTTATGTGAATTTCAGCCTGCGGGTTCGACTGTTTAAACTTCCTTATCTCTTTGTCCGCATGGACATCGTCCCATGGGACCCACTGGTTGTCCAAGTCGGCGTAGCCTTTCCACTTGATTAAGTATTGTAGTTTGCGCCCGCGCCCATGTCTTCTTGAGTCTAATACCTTTTCGACTTCGTATTCTTCCACGTCTCCTACCAATTCTGGTGGTGGGCATTGATAGTTTACGCCGTGAGTCAGCGTTTCTTTGTAAGGGGTAAGGAGATCTGTGTGAAAGACATCATGGATGCTCCACTGTGTGGGAAGTTCGAGTTGATAGTTAATGGGAGACATCACCTGGACAACTCGAAATGGTCCATGTCTCCTGGGCGCAAGCTTTGTGGTTGGCTGGTTGGTTCGCAGGTGACGTCCATCAAGCCAGACCCTGTCCCCTATTTGATATTTGGGGGTGTCACGATGTTTGATCCATGACTGTTGTGTACGGCACATCTGTTCTTGCGCCTGGTTTCTTATCTCCTTCAATTGTTCTAGTCGAGCCCTGACTCGCGGTATTGGTGATTTCTTATCGGTCCAATTAGTAAGGGGGTGATAGCCCATTAGCAATCTGAACAGCATTTCGCGTGTGGATTCATTGGTCCAATTGTTGTGTGCAAATTCTGCAAGTGCTAGGTAGTCGGCCCAGTTGTTCTGATGTTCATTGGTCCAAAATCTGAGGTATTGTTCTAACCACTGGTTGGTCCATTCTGATTGTCCGTCTGTTCGTGGATGGTAGGCTGTTGAGATGTTTTGTTGTATCCCCAGGACTCGACATAGCTCTCTTGTAAATTTTGATGCGAATCGGGGATCCCTGTCGCTGATAATTTTTGATGGTAGTCCAAATCGCGCGACGACGTGTTTGGCGTAAAGTATTGCAGTTTCTTCGCCTGATATTTCCTCCCTACATGGTATGAATATGGACGCTTTCGAGCAGTCGTGATCAGTGACCGTAAGTACGGAGTCGTACCCCCGTGATGCCGGGAGTTTGGTGATGAAGTCTAGCATGACTACTTCGAATGGCATTGCTTCTGGTTTTGGGAATATCGGCTGTAATGGCGCTCTCGTTTTTTGTGTATTGACCTTGCATCGCTGACACTTGGCACATCCGCGAATGTACTCGGCAATGTCACGTTTCATCGTGGGCCACCAGTAGTGGTGTTCTACTAACTGCGTTGTTCGATTTATTCCTGGGTGGCCATGAATAGGGGGATTGTGATGTGTGGAGATTACTTCTCTGATCTCCTCCATTGTTCCTGTTATAACGAGTCTCTGTCCTTGGTACCACCAGAGCCTGTTCATTTTTGTTAGTTTGTGGGGGTCAACCCACTTGCGTATTCTTTGCTCGTCTTGTTGCGGGGTGATCGCGGTAGTTCGTACGAATACTTCGTTTGGCAGTACAACGACATCCTCGTTGTCTTTTTCTCCTTGGTCATAGTCGGGTCGTCGAGACAGGGCATCAGCTCGTCCATTGGCTGTTCCCTTGACGTGATGTATTTCGAAGTTGTATTCTGCCAGCTCCAGTACTTCCCTTGCGATGCGTCGACTAATTTTCTGGGGTCTCGCCAGTATCGAAGGTTAAGATGGTCTGAGAAGATGCGTACTTTATGCGGGGACCCTGCCAGTAGGTGTCTCCAGTTCCGCAATGCCTTCACAATGGCCAGTAGTTCAAGGTTATAGATGTCATAATTGCGCTCGGCTGCGTTGAGTGTCGCCAAGTAGTATCCTACTGGATGTCGCTTTCCATCCGCTTTCTTCTGCAGTAGTACTGCTCCAACCACGAAGCCTGATGCATCGACTTCTAGGTCGAACTGTTGGGTCTGATCGGCATGCGCGAGAATGGGTTCCGTGGTAACCCATTGTTTGAGCGTGTCAAACGCGTTTTGTTGTCTTGTGCCCCATTGCCATGGTTCGTCTTTGCGTGTTAGTTCGTTTAGTGGTTTGGCAATGGCGGCAAAGCCTCTGATGAACTGCCAATAAAAGTTGCAAAAACCAAGAAAAGAGCGTACGTCCTTTACTGAAGATGGTGACTGCCAGTTTCGAACACCCGAAATTTTAACGGGGTCCATGCGTGTTACCCCCTCTTCAAGGATTACCCCCAGGTAATCAATACTGGGAGCGTTTGTAGCGTTATCACCTAACGCTTGTTCGACTTGAACAGTTCTGCGACGTGACGTTTGCGAATATGGATGAATCGTGATGACACTGGCAACTTAGCTAAGTTGCACCGCCACTAGGTCAATGGTTGTTGACACCAGGGTACCCAAAGGGCAAGCTTCAATCAAAAGATTGGAATAAGACGAGAATGGTGATGATTCAAGAAGACCAAGCTGAAGTGTCATGACAATTACTGTTCGGACTATCACT
>WITN01000677.1:0-47813 GCA_015025155.1 Lactarius quietus | reverse complement strand
AATACCCTATGCTCTCGCATACTGTTGTCGCCATATCCACAACCCTCATCGGGGAGGTTTGGCAATCGCTACGACGACATCGACACACGAATCCCTCGCACAACCGGTACTCCACGCTCGCTACTCCAGTCGAGTCGATACGTCCAGTCGAACGTAACAACCAGCTCAACGTCGTCGGATGGATAACAAGCCACTTGTTGCAACAGGTGATGTAAGTGCTGTCTCACATTCATCGTCTTTCAGATACTGACACACTCCATTCAATTCATTCAAGAACCGGTGTGGCCCATGCAGAAACCCAAGAACAAGAGGCCGGAATGCGTCTCTCAGAATAACCCCAAGCGCGTCACAGTTGCCTGCACCTTCTGTGCAGGCAGGAGGAGGCTTTGCACACTGCCTGCTTCGTGGGCGCTCCCGATAGTTCGCTTTATGGCATCCCAAGGCATGTGTCCTCTTTGTGGGCGTTCACTATATCAGCCACTGACATCATCTGTGAAGGGGTTGCCTTTCCAGAAGACGTCCAGGGCACCTTAAACCTGTCTGATGAGGGTGGCTCATCGCAACACAGCCCCATGTCTCTGCGTAGTCCGTCCGGCACTCCAGGTAAGTCTCCATTTGTCTAAACATTGGTAGAGCTTTCATTACTTCATGTAGGTGAAGATCTCGCATCACGCGTGAACTCACTGGAAGGTAAGATGGACTACATCATCCTGGTACTGAATGCCATTGCTGGGAAGCAAGGCATAGTCCCAAGCACCCTTCCTGGTTATATCCAACCTCCCCTCCTCATTGTTCGCCTTCCCCAGCATTCAGTCCCAATCATCACCTGGCATACCCATTGCATCTCTGGGGATCTCAGATGCACATACTAACGCTCCTTCGGTTCTGGCTTGGCATCGGATGCCTCAGGTATGTATAGATATTCTATGCGTTCAATCACAGCTTACATCCTGTCAGTACATCGCAGCCGAGGCGGCGCGTCGCCCGCCTCACGTGGCCGAGGCGCCAGTACTGGGAGTTCGAGGATGTCGTCATCTAACCGAACGTAGTTTACCAATCTGTACCATCAAATATGACTGAGGCTCCTGTATGGCTCCGATCTCAAAGCATGCTTCTGAATACATTGTTTGACTGCTGAACCCTTATGAGTGAATGAAACACTTTGTAATCACAATATCACCTCAGATACATTGGACCTGTCAGGTATATATTATTACTATATGGCTTTAATCACAGATTACATCTCGTCAGGTCATCGCAGGTGGGGCAGCATGTCGCTTGCTCTGCATGGGCGAGGAGCCAGCAATGGGAGTTGAAAGATGTCGTTCATCAGGCAGGTGTAGTATATGATCATATAACGTTGAGTACAAATAGGGATCTTGTATCATCATGATCTCAAGTCATGCTTGCAATACATGGTTTGTTTGTTGAAACGTGGCTGATGCGGTGCTCCACCCCCCCGTGTGGGCGAGACAGAAGCACTGAGAGCTCAATGACGTTGCCAATCAGGTGGGTGTATTGTCTTATCATGAACCCTTAAATGTGAATGTGGCTCTTCGATCACCTTGCTCAGGAATTAGGCTTCCAATACATTTCTTGTCTCCTGGACTGTGGGCAGGCAGCATATCGCCTGCCCAGTGCACATGAGGTGCCCGCACTGGGAGTTCAAGGATGTTGTCGATCAGCGACTACTGTATATCATTATGTAACCTTGAATATGAAGGGGCCTCTTGTATTGCTGCTTGCTGAAGACATGCTTTCTAATAATACATTGCATTGACTGCTTAACCATATGAGTGAATGAAAACAGATTTCATCACTGTATCACCTCACATATAACACAATTGGCTCAATGATATGATACTGAAATCATCCAAGCTGATCAGGCCATCTCATCAACAGACATGTTATGCTTCTACTTTGAAACATTGAATATGGAACATAAGACATGATATGGCATGGACCATGACATGGAACATGGCTGTGTCATGGTCGTCTGATTCATGCTTATGTCTGGTGTCCTCACACATGTCAGACTTATGTATGTGATGTGTGTAAATCCAATTCTAGCCTTGTGTGCCATAATGTCATATAATCATCTGGTATATTAATCACTCATTGTGAAGACACATATGTGTGCTTCACATCACCCATAACACTGCATATTATGCCCCTTCATACATTCAATTCCAAAGGCACATCCCACTCACATGCCAAAGCATCTACTAGCCAGGATCGTCAGCACATCGATAATGCAACAACTCATCAGGCCAACAAGAAGATCCAGCAGGGGAGGCAGCATTCCCCAGTCATGCTTTCTGATCCTATCGATGACTCCTCATCTGATACTCAATCCTTCGATGAGGATGACATGTATGGATCAGATTCTGGCATTCAGTCAATCAGCATGAAACCTCACTCCAAAGAGGAGGTGACCATATCCAATGAAGTCCAGATGAATGAGGACCAGGTATGAATAGCTCCCTGGTCATCAGATGTAGATGCATCTCACTGATGATATAGAACACTGAGATCAGCACTCAAGTACAAAGAATGGACATTAACATGGGCAATGTTTCCATCATTTGGATGCACTTTGTGAGGCTGAAGGCATTGACATCTCATCGATTGCAAATCCAGCAGACATTCAGGCTGCTACCACATCTCACATGCCATCCTATTTGGAGGGGAGCAATGATGGCAATGAGATTTGACTGATGTCCAATGTACATTATGATGTATGCCCCATCTGTGCATGAAGCAGGCGGACCACCTGATCCCAATCATTTTCAATATAGCTGATAAGGCATTCATATGCCAGGCACACACATCGTCAATGCTTAGCATGCATTGACTCATTATGAGACCTGTTGCATGCACCCTGTCACATCCTGTCAGTGAGAGAATATGTCTCCAATTGCCCAAGTCCTTGTATGTCTTGGTCTCTTGTTTTGCATCTCTGTTGTCCACATGCCTCCATTGTATTCCCTATGATCCATTGCCTGCTCCTTGTATTATGCCCTTCTTCATGAGCATTGCTCTATATCATGTGTGCACATTTGCATGTCTTCAATGTCTTGTTCTCTGTCTTTACATTTCCATTGTCTCCTTGCCTCTATTGTTCTTACTATGGTCCATGCTCTTGTATATTATAGTACAAGGCTGTCTCATTTCAGGTATGGTATAATATCTATTCTTATATAAATAATGCAGCTGCACATCTGGAATGTGTTCATCCCACACACATCACATCTGCTCCAAACATCTATCCTGAATATGGCTCCCAAGACTGAGTTCTCTATCCCAATGGGAATCACTGTTAAGGTGGAGACACAGACCAAGAAGTCAAAGTGCTCCGTCCGCACCACTGAGGCTGTAGCTCCACTCCCAGCCTCCCTTCCATCTTCCAAGGTAAAGCCATTGGGTCAGTCATCTGGCACTAGAGGGAAAGAGGCCACCCATGAAGGCAAGGTTACTACATCAAAGCCATCTGGCCACCCTTCACATGGGATTGAACAATCCCATCCTCTCCATTTAATTGAATCCCTTGAAGATGACATTGAAGCCTTTGACATAGATACAGGGAATACTCAAGGAAATGTAAGTCTTGCTTTGCCATCATATACATGATCATGGTACTTATTATGTGAAGACACCAATGGACCAATGGCTTGAACATCGCACCCGCTATCTCCACCTGTTGCTAGAGATGGAGGGACTGACCAAAGCTCCCAAGTGTTCAATTTGCAGTGCTCCTATGCATGTCAAGTGTTCAGACTGCATTGAAGGCAACTACTTTTGTCTTCCTTGCTGCCTTAAAGCACATATGAGATCTCCATTCCATCGCATCTCCACTTGGACTGGTTCACACTTTTCACCAACATCCCTTTACACACTTGGATTTAAGCTATGTCTTGGGCATGCAGGCGAACCATGTCCAATCACAGTAGATGTATGAATGACACTTGCATCTGTCTGTTCATTCTGGCACTGACTTACATCTAGGGCATTATGGGGATGAGGCAGGCAGATCTGCAAAGAAGAAAGCAAAGCCATCAAGCTCTGCATCACTCAGATCTGTGAATGAAGCATTGACTGGTCCGCCTGTCGCTCCGCCCGCCGCGAACACTGATGATGTTCATGTATCTAACAATCTATTTGATTACCTGCAGCCTTTGGTGGATGAACATGAGAAGTCTTCCAAACGTGTTCGCACAGCCAAGTCAGGCAATCCACTCCTGACTGTGGTTAATCAGACTGGGGTCTTTGACATGGAAGTGTTATTCTGTATATGCCAAAATGCAGTCCATAGAGATGAGCAGCTTCTCCAAGCTGGGCTCTTTCCATCAAGCTTCAAGCAAATTGAAACTGCATTCACCTTCTCAGTTCTGGATGACTTTCTGATGGACAACCTGGAGTGCAAGACAACTGCACAGCAATACTATTCAAAGCTTCAAATCATAACCAATAGAGTCTTCCCTGACAGAGTCCCAGTATGTCACATTCCTGAACATGCTTGATGTGCTCATTGACTACTGTGACTGTATCATAGAACCTATACAAGCAGCTGCTTAGAGCCTCATGTCAATGGCGTGATCTCAGCAATAGAATGCAAAGTGGCATTGGACTCCAGCAAGATGATCCCTCTATAGATGGATCTATGGCCATATTCTGCCCTGCCTGCCCACAGCCAGGCATCAATCTCCCAGATGATTGGAAGAAGAGATATAATCAGTGTGTTTGCTTCATGCATATCACATAACCATTCACTTAATGGATCAAAGGGATCAACTCATCAGGACCTTCATCATGGATGGTAACTTCTCTGCAGAGCTTATGAAGTCCAGGACAAGGGAGAAGGACATTCCCCTTTCATCTGGGATGGCATTCATGGTCAATCAGAGCTCATATATGGCTCATCTGAAAACTGGGAAAGAAATTGCCCAGGTATGTCATTGCCTCTCAATCCATGAGCTGACTTCACAGTCATACAGCCTAGTACATGCAACACATACAAGGCCATTGAACTAGCATCTTCCAGGAGACCTCATCTTGATGTAACAGGCATCGGAGCAACCGCCTGCTGTCATGGCTTCTTTGTCCCTACATCTGTAGTGGATTTCCAGAAAGGAGAGGGTATGTCTCATCTATTTGCCATCTTAGAACTGGAGATAGATGGCCTCTCTTTCTTTCAGACAGATCAACATGGACTATAGTCTTTGCAAAGCTCTCTCATACAACATGGCAGAGATTCCTGTAGCTTTGGTCATGTATGACATCATGTGTCAATATGGAGTCCATCTTCAAGACAGGGTTGAGGCAAGCCCAGAGTTATCCATCTCCAGCTCCCTCGAGCTTCGCACTGGCATTGGCCTGTTCCATATTCATGGACATAAAGATTCCTGTCTTCCTAGATTTTCACCCAGCTACATTCCTGGTGCAAAGCAGGTCGATGGGGAAATCATTGAGTCTCTCTGGGCACCCCTTAATCACATCTCTCGAAGCATTCAAGGAATGTCCCTGGTTCATTGACAGGAAGTATTGGATGCACACATGAACCATTCCAATTTCAAGAAGATGATTCACATTGGTATGTATCACTTATGCTTCAAATGTGTTCCTTCCCCTCATACTGATACTCATATTCTAGTGCCCTCACTTCTGAATCGCTGGAAGCGTCTCAACGCATCCATGGACCTTAGTGCTGAGGCATTTGCTGCTCTGAGCAGTCGATTGGAGAAACATATCACTCAATGGCTTGCTGTTGAGAGGCATGCTCAGCAGAACAGAACCATTGATGTCACTTCAATGGACATATATGATACCTCCACAGCCAAGTGTATGGACATTGCATATGTCATGATCTGTTTTCTAATCATCACATTCAGCAACACCACCTGTCCCTGATGAAGATGGAGATAGGTTCACCAATGGTCAAGCATCATGGATTGCATCTGGCATCAAGATACAGGAGCTGCAGTAAGTGAAGTGATGCATGTACTCACCACCTGCTAATGTTCCATGTTCTCAGAATGATCATTAGATGTCAGCTCAGAGCACATGGCTCAAAGCTGACCACTGAAGCACAATCCATTGAAAGCAAGAGGCATTGCCTGCAAAGGCTCATCGATGCTTTTGAGAATCAAGCCCAATTTTTCCTCCACCAATATCCCACAGATGATTCCCCAATCTCAGCATTGGGTGATTATGAAGAGTTTGACATGGCGGGTGACCCGAACTACCCAAAAGACACAGATCCTGACCATGCTGAGCCCTCCTATTACATCCATCCCAATCCTTCAGATGTCTCTTGGATTGAATCCCCCAACCCTGAGTATGTCCAACTTCTTTTGCCATCATCCCTTGGACTGGATTGGTGTATTGGCCATGGTGTACAATCCCTTGCAGTTAAGGAGGCCTGCCTATGTCATTCACAGGCCAATGATGCCATTCACAACATCCGCCTTGGACTTGGGTACAAATCTGCACTGTTTCGCACTCAAGTACGACCCGCCAACACCCAGAAAACAAAGACCTGTGCATGGAATGCCATCTACAGTGTTGAGAAATCCATCCAAGAGCATGCATGCATATACTGCATGGCAAGGGATGCTTATGAGGCACTTCAGAATGTATACCCGACTGGTCCGAACCTCCTTCAGCTTTCCCCTGATGATCTTCATGTGGCAACCCTTGTGCTTGGTTCAGAGAAGCGTGGGCAACGCAACAGACAGCAATCCTGGATTTGGAGCTTTGGCAAGGCCTCAGATGATGATGGAACATGGATGCATGATTGTAAACCATTTGTGCATTTCTCCCACATTCATCTGCTCACACTTCATATCACACAGTTGACAGGGTGCACTGGTTGCGTGCCAAAGCACAATTTGAAAGATGGTTGGAAGAGCAGGACAGTATACATAATGAAGCTCATTGGATTCCTGCATATTTTCATTCTAAGGCAGAGATATGGAGGGGTCTTATGCTCACTGCTACACAGAGCTCACTTAAAGGGCATGAAGCATATGCATCATACCAGATGCATTCTTGGGAGGAGCTTTCTCAAAGCTCTATCCATGCTCTTTCTCCTATTACCAAGTCTCCATTAAAGCACTACAATGTGCAATCCATCCTATTGTCCTAACTGATGTACATGTCCCTATATTGTATCTTAGTAATTTGAATTCACCTCTTCTGATACCTTGTATCATTGATCACTCATGTCATGGAGTGCCAGTACATGTAGTCAATGCAACATCAGGCTGCAATGGATTGAGATGCATACATAGCTATCATTGAAGGGAGAGCGGTCCACTCGAGACAATGTGTCAGTACATGAACATGTTCCAAGTCTGGGTAATTCATCAAGATGTATTCATATATCTCATTCCCATGAGGATGGTCCACTCAAATCCATGTCTTGGTACATGATCATGCTCTATCTCAATGTGTACATCTGTGCAATGGATTGAGATCCATACATAGTTATCATTGCAAGGAGCGCAGACCAGTGGAAGTAATGGATTGGTACATAAACATACTGTCTCATTTCATGTTTTCATGCAATGAATGGAGATGTATTCATAGCCCTCATTGACATGATGCCAGACCACTCATATCCATGTTCCCTTTCATTTTATACATATGTGCAATCAATTGAGATCTTACATACCTATCAATCCAAGGAGGGCGGACCACTCGAAACCATGTCTTTGTGCTCCATCTCATTTCCTATATCTGTGCAATGGTTTGTGATATATACATACCTATGATAAGTGGTGGGGTGGACCACCCTACCATATCTTTGGCACATATGTACATCTGAACAATGGAGTAAGATGTATACATAGCTATGTTAGCAAGATGTGTGGTCCACTGAAAACCATGTCTTGGTACATAGCCATATTCCATCATTCTTTATGTCTGGGACACCATTTCAGATGGATTCATAGCTATCATAGAAAGCATATCAGGATACCCAACAGCAAGCCTTGGCACATTAGCATAGTCAATTCACAGACATGCATATCTGGGCGATGAATTGAGATGTATGCATACCTAACATATCAAGCAGTTCATACCACCCCACAGTATGCCTTTGTACATTACCATAGTTTATTGCACATATCCATATCCCAGCTATGCATTGATCTCTGTGCATAGCCATCAATTCAGATTCTATCTCATATGACTTACACCTCATACCATTGCATGTCCATCATATCTCATTCATCATGTCATGCATCATGTATGTCCTCAATATGACCAGTCTTGGTTTCATGTCAGATGGGATGCTTATAACTTCCAAGCAATCAGCAGAATGCCTTTGCTTTGATACAATCATTTTCAAGTCACATATGAATGTTGGGTGGCCCACCTTTTCCACCAATGTTCTCCAGAGTATTGAGTGTCTATAGATGTATACACAGCTATTATAGCAATTGGGGTGGTCCACCTAAAAGTGTGGCTTGCTACATAAGCATAGTCCATCTCCCTCTATATTAGTTGGTAATCGATTGAGATGTATACCATTCTATCTTAGCAACTAGGCAATTGTATGTCTTTGAACATATAAAGATCCATACACCACTACCATGGCAAGGAGGTCAGACTACCCAAATGTATTGCTTGTTACATTAGCATATCTGACAATGCATTGAGATGCTTATATAGCTATCATTCATGCAGGGTGGACTACCCAAAACTATGTATTGCTATATAAGCATAGTCCCTCTCATTCTGCATGTGTATGCAATGAATGGATATCTATACCTTGCTATGATAGTAGGTAGGGTGATCCACCAGGAAGTATGTCTTGGCACATTTCAACAATGCTTTGAGATACAGATATCACTACCATAGTACAAGGGTCGGACCACTCAACTATATGCATTGATGCAGTGAGATGTGTACATGACTATCACAACAAGTGGGGCAGATTTCCAGGAAGTATGTCTTGCTATGTGACCATAGTCCATCTCGTTCTGTATGTCTGAGACATGAATTGCAATGTAAACCTTGCTGTCATAGGAAGTAGGATGTTCCACCCAAAGGCATATCTTAGCACATATGCACAATAGATTGACATCCTTTCATAGCTATCGTAGCAAGCAAGTCGAATCACCCAACAGTATGCCTTTGTACATTAACACACCTGACAAATGTATTGAGATTAAATAACTATCATGGCTAGAAGGGCCGTCCACCCAACAGTATGTCTTTCATACCTTTGCATAGTCTCTCTCACTCCATTTATGTTTGCAAAGCATTGAGGTGTACACATCATAACAAGTAGGGTGTTTGACCTGAAAGTATGTCCTTGTCCATTCACATAATGAATTGAGATCCATACATCACTATCAGAGCAAGCAGGTCGGACCACTCGACAATGTGGCTTGGTATATTAGGATACCTGAACAATACATTGAAATATATACATATCTATTATATCAAGAGGGGCAGATCATCATATAGTATATATTATTTGCATAGTTTATCTCATCTCATTAAGTCTGAGTAATGGATTGAGATATGTTCATTGTTATTGTAGCAAGTAAGTTAGAATCTGACTGCACAAGAGCATGCCTTGGCAAATTAGCCATTAGCATAGTCCATCTCAGGCATGCATATCTGAGCCATGCCTTAGTATATTGGCAAAGTCTATGTCACACTTCCATATCTGAGCCATGACTTCATTGCAAGCAGATTAGTCCATCCTAAGACATTCCTAGGTATTCATGTATAGTTCATTCCACATATGCATGTCTCAGCATTTGATTCATCTCTGTACTTAACTATCTGTTCAACTTCTATCTCATATGGTCTTTATCCCATACAATCATATGTTCATCACATACCATTTATCATAACATGTCTTGTATATCTCCTCTGTCTCACTACTTGATCAGGTGGACCATAAATTCCTCCCAAACACTTACCAGAATGCATGCACTTTGATATGATCATTTCCAGTGATATATGGACATCGGGTGGCCCGCCTGTACATTGTGAACACTTGGTATATCATACAAACTCTTAGATGAATGTTTCTAACTAAGTAACGATGGCGGGCAGCCCGCCATTTCAGCCAACATTAGCTGAAGTATCACGTCCAGTCATATATGGGCGTCGGGTGGCCTGCCTGTACATTCTGCATATCACCCACACTCTTATATGGTCGTTTCCCATCAAATAATGCTGGCGGACCGCCCACTGTTTCAGCCAACGTCGGCTGGAGTATCAAACATGAAGAATCTTACGCGTCGGCTGGAGTATCAATTACCTAAGACTCTAAGCGTCGGATGGAGTATCAAATACATAAGCCACCGCTATCCATCATGTGCTTCATGAACCATGGCCAGAAGACGGGAAGGGGGAGGGCAATGTGGTAGGGGACGGAGAAGGGAAGTGGAGTGGGGACGCTAACAGTTTCAATGCCCGACTAGCAGCATACTCTGAAACTGTACAGTCAGAAAGAACCCTAATTTGACAAAAGCATAAGCGATGAAAGTAAGTTATTTTTTACAGTTTTGGTGTATGCCGGTCGGGCATCGAAACTGTTTCTGACTTTCGGCATCCCACTCACCAACCCCCTTCTCCATCCCCTACCACATTGCCCTCCCCCTTCCCATCTTCTCGCCATGGTTCACGAAGAAGCCTTATGCGAGCCGTACCTCATACCCACCAAGCACCATTGCTGGACCGGATGCTCCTGGCGAAGATGCGCCCCCGTTATGCAGGCCTCCTAGCTGGGGAAGGCCCTTTGAGGCCTGTTGCTGGGTCCCCACGCTCTGGTCCCTTGACTGCCTGTATGGGCAACCCTCAAGTGGCCACCATTGTTTGCCTTGTGCTGGTGGTTGATCCAAACCCTGATGCAGACAGTGGAACAGTCCATACGAGCAGTCAGGTAAGGGGAGTGCCAATGGGGTGTCAAGTAGGGGTAAATGGGCCTACGGTCAAGCTCAAGGTTTCTGACTCTACTTTTTCCCTGACTCTATCACCACCACCACTCAATGTCGACTTACATTCTCTGGACTGCTAGCACCATGTGCAGTGCCTGTCACGAACCTATGCCTCGGTCCGCGACTTATCCGAAATACCCAGGAGTGCGCAAGGGAACGCGCGCACAAATCCAGGAATACGAAGTATTGGACTAGTGGAACTAGCCAAGACGACGTGCGTGAAAGGATTGGATAATCCTTTCCTTCCTATTCAAGAAAGACCCGGTCCGGAATCGAGACTTACCAAGCGAAAGGTCAGATGACCTCACATGACTTGTTTGTTGATCAATCAACAAAAGATTGTTGATTGATAAACAAAGTCCGTTGATCGGTAAACGAAGATTGTTGATCAATCACCTGACGAGCGGAGCTTGTCAGGGATTAATGCCATTGGACGATATACTTAGAAACCTTCCAGCACATTCCACACTATCTTTAGAACGCTTCTAGAGTATTCCATGGGCCCACCCGTGGAGCGGAGTTGGGCCTCCCCTAAAGTATGCACAGACCATGTATTCAGGTATATAAGCTGGAGCAATGTAACAGACAGTCCCTCAGACTGTCCACTTGCGACATCCCCACTTGTACATTCTTGTCTTCAGAGCAGCTTCCCACCATTGGGTTGTTCCTCATCCTTGTCTTGTTACTCGTGGTCCATTGTTCCCTGTCCTTGTTCTACTTCCTTGTTGGTTCGACGTTAGCTACCCTGCTCCTCGTGATCCTTGGTCTCGCTGTTGCGATTAAACAGTGAGACACTCATCACAGTGCCGGCCTAGGCCCGAAGATCAAGTCACTATGGACAGCTAAGTTCACAGTAGTTCCACCTGCGGCTCACCTCTCTTTCTTGGCCTCATCACCGTCACCGCTCAGCTCTATCACCACCACCACTCAATGACTATGCAAGTTGTCTCACATCCTCTGAACCGCTGGCACCGCACAGGACCTAGACCCAAAGATCGAGTCATCAACCTGCAGCTCGCCTCTCTTTCTCAGCCTCGTCACCGTACAGCTCAGCATCACCACCGCCACTCAACGACAATGCATTAGCCCAGCCCTGCTCTTTCCTCCATTCACAGAAATCCTGCAAAAGGATCATAGGTTGTTGACTGCCAACTACCACTGACTACTGAATACCAATTATCACAGAATACATTCCCTATGTCTTGCAAACTGATGCTGCACAAAGGCGTGCTCATCAGCTACGGCGCCCTCCTCCCATTCCTCCGAACACCTGGGCAAGCCAAACCAAATTTTATATTAACAATTCCCCTCCACTGTTTTTATTTACATCCCCTTTCCTGCATTCAAACACGCTTGGAGGCGTCCATCTCCATAATTTGTGCAACCGTGACCACAACGTGCACAGGGACCTCCTGGGGGAACCAGATCCACATAGGGATCACGCGGTTGAACACCTCGCCGTGCTCGATGGTTGAGAAGGTGAGACCGGCGGTGAGCCTCAGCTCTGCCCGCCAACCATTGATCCGCAACTGCGAAGGTAAGATGTCGTTGGAGATGGAGAGAAAACTTACTCACCAATCCCTCTACAGGATTGACGACAAGCTTCACCATCACCCAGTAAAAGGTTACAACGACAGCGCGCAAGACGGTCAAGAGCTGTGAAGGTTGGTAAGTTATCTAAACGAATGGCTATATTACTCACCATTGTTATTTAGGACCCTGGAAGACGAATGGTAAGAAGAGAAGGATGGATGAGAAGGCAATGGAGGAGGTGCATGGGTGAGTGGCTAAGTTGATGTGCACGGGAAATACGAGCGCCCACATCAGCACGCAGTGGGCAAACCAAGTGCCCATGTCCTCTGACTTCACGTGGTCATGACTTCCACTTTCTTCCTCTTCCTTGCTCTTATTATCTGTCCACACACTGTCTCCGCTGACAATAGAAGTCCGAATACAGCACAGTAATTGGTATTGGTACATGTTCCCTACTTCTTTCTCTCTTAACCCAACTCACACCACTCATAACTTGGGAACAACGCACGTACTCACCTCTCAGTTCAACGTCAATGATGGCTTACTAACACACATTGCGTGAGTCGTTTACTTAGGCAAATGCACATGGACATTTCCTGACCACATGCCACTCCATCCTCGTCCCCAAACTTAAATGTACTTCGCTGCTTCAAAGCTCAAGACTCTGCCGCTTCCTCCCAGTCGTCCCTTTCTTTCTCTCGCCCGCCGCACCCAGATACCCACTGTAAAAGGATTGATGATGATGCTCACAAGTCCGACACTTCTGAGTTCGCGCCAGGGGGTCCCACCCACCCGTCGCGACCTCACCTCAAGACACAAGAATATTCATTTTTGATCGTGAAGCGCTTCGCACTTTCAGCCCACTCACTGGCACTTCATTTTTCCTGTCTTCATTTCTCAGCTCACCTTTTTTTCTTGGCCTCATCACCATCACCACTCAGCTCTACCACCACCACCACTCAACGATGAACCTATGGTGGTCTTAATCTTGAGAAAACTTCTGCAAATTTATCTGTAGATTATTTGGACTTTGTGCATTATATCAAACTTATCACTATTTATAAAGGTCGACTATCTTAACTGATAGTTTGCATTAATTACAAGTCTGGCCTTGTGCCTTGAATTATTGACAACTTAAGTCAAAATGGCCCGAATAAGTCTTATTCCGGCAACGGACTAAATTTAGCTCAATTAACGAGAGGGGGTTGTTATTGAAGGGGCCCAAGCCTACCCACTATCGATAATCTGACCACAATTCCCATGAACATGAGTTAAGAGCCTGTGCCCATTATCAAACCGAAGCACAATTCCCGTAAATAAACAGGATTTGCCTCAATTTAAGGTCCATGGTATTTCTAGGTGATAATCCACAGTAACCAAGAAATTGAGATTTCCGGTTCAAATACGCGTAATTATACTAAATTGTCTCTATTGTACCCAATTAAGTACTTCACGTTTTCCCGATGTACCCCACCTGTCGCCTCTCGCGTTTCGTTCCGACTCTCAAGTGTTTAAACATAACCGACGCAGGTAGGCCCCTGATCCTTCGCCGTTCCACCTGTATATCGACCATTATTAATAGGATATATCTGTCACAACAATCTCAACAATTTCTCTCTATACTATCGAGGTTTGATCGTCTTTCCCTTATCACTGTTTTTGATCTGGCAATTGCGCAACTCGAGGGACTCCTGCAGTCAAACCAAATGGGAGATCTAGTGAGTCAAATTTTTATTTAACCGTGACCCAGGCAATATCCTGTTCGTCGCTCATTGAGCCACAGGATTCCACTGACGCAGCCAAATACTTCCGCTCTCTGCCAGACCAACCCTGGGTTTTGCGTCGTCGTCAAGTCACGACAGCACGCGTGGTTGCGTTGGCGTCTCAAGTGATGTTAGAAGCAAGAGACGTCATGCCGAACATTAGAGAGATGGCAGACCTCTGTCGCGACCTCCTCACCTCGGATTTATCCAAAAAACCAACCACTCTCACTCTTCTCGTCACACTCACTTGTAAAGTTGTTTTTTCTAAAATCCGTATGGGAGTCTCGGATCAGCCATTGGATCAAGTCATCGAGTGTCTACGAGTGGCGAGCCTGAAGGCGAACAAACCAGAACTACGAGAAGCTCACTTCGCCCTTGCCCATTGTCTCACCATTCGCTATGATATGACTAATGCGAATGATGATTATGAGGAAGCTGCGTCCATCTTGGATGAAATTATAGGTTCCAGCTTCTCTGGAGACAGCCAGGATAAATTCGTAGCCAGGGCTCAACAAATGATGGTAGGACTGGCGATGCTCCGATCGTTGATGAACCAGACCCCGGGGTATTCAGAGGAGTCAATATACCGCGCTCTTGCATTCCTCAACTCATCCCCTGAAGAACACCCCCTTTACCCTCGTTTAAACCATCATGCTTTGGAAGTTGCAGAAAGGGAGCGATTCCGCTACTTCGGCTTCATAGAAGGCTCCGAACCATCGTCCAGCAACTCACCGTCTTTTAGGAAGAATCATCCAGAATTCGGTCCGATAATCAAGAAGACGGAGCTCCTGAGAGAACTTCTCTCTAGGATCCGCAATAATGACATAACAAAGATCGACGAGGCTATCAAAGAGGGCCGAATCATACTTGCTTCGTCCGCTTCGTCCGCTGCTTCAAGGGATTTGCTTACGCCATGGCATCGCGTATCATTCGGCGACATCCTGATTGCAGCATACATGCACACGCGCAAGATCGAGTACCTTAACGAATCGATTAGCACATACCGCCAAGTTCTTGACCAACCATCACCCCAATTCCTGCGCCTCTTGACTCTTAAACAGCGGTTATTCGAACTTGCCCGATCGATTCCAGTCCGCGGGCGTGTGGGCATTTATTGCACGACTTACCCGACACCCCTCCGTCTGCACAGCTTACGAAAGCGCACTATCATTGATGCAAGATACGCCGTTTTTTGCGCCAACGTTACAGCTACAGCACGCCACTCTCGCCAGGATGTCTGACGTCTTTCATGGCATACCGCTAGACTATGCCTCGTATCAGGTCGACCTGGGTCAACTCGAGGAAGCGATCGAGACTCTTGAAAGAGGGAGAGCCTTAATCTGGTCCGAGATGCGTCACCTTCGTACTTCAGTCGATCAACTTCTCGAAGCAGACCCACAATTAGGACACAAGTTTGCAGTGATCAACGGAAACCTTGAACAGCTTACCAAGTCCAGGATCCCACCGAGCCACGAACTAAGCATGGATGGTGGCGGATCTGAAGACCTTAGGGCGATGGACCCATTCGGTTGTCTCTGGCTGAAGCAAAGTAGCCTTTTGAAGGAACGCAACAAACTCATTTCGCGAATTCAAGTCTTGCCGGGCTTCAACAACTTTTTGAGATCTCCATCGTTCGATCAACTTCGTTCTGCGGCCTCATCTGGTCCTGTAATTATCATAAACCACTCTAGATGGCGCTCTGACATCTTGATACTTCTTCATAACGCGCCTCCCTCCCTCATCCCTACCCTCCATGATTTCTACGACCGTTCGAGCGCACTAAAGGATACGTTAACGGAATCGCGACATAATGACGGACTCGATTCGAGTCAGTATGATCAAACCCTCGCATTCGTTCTCTCGGAGCTTTACATCCTTGTTGGAAAACCCGTCATCAACAGACTCAGTCAGCTTCAGGTACCTGAACAATCCCGCATCTGGTGGTGCCCGACATCCGTGTTCTGCTCCCTGCCACTCCATGCCATGGGTCCAATCCCTTCCGATGACGGCGAGATCCGCTATTTCTTGGATCTCTATATCTGTTCCTATACCCCAACGCTGTCCGCCCTTATCCAGTCTCGTAATCGCGATGGTTCACAATTTTCGAATCGACCCTCTCTGCTGCTTGTCGCGCAGCCTGACCCAACTCTTCCAACAGTGGGGGGTGAGATTCAAGTTGTCCAGGCTCTCAAGACAGAGGTGAATAGTCTCCTCTCAGAAGCAGCGACTCCCGCCGCGGTCATCGATGGCTTCCGTCACCACCAATTTGTACACTTCGCATGTCACGGTACATTGGAGGAAGGCAAACCATTCGAAGCTGGATTCAAGCTTCACAGAGGTGAACGCCTGAAGCTACTCGAGATCGTGCGCTCGGATCTACCTACCGCCGAATTCGCATTTCTTTCGGCTTGTCACACAGCTGAGATAACGAAAGGGAGCCTTGCTGACGAGGGGCTGCACCTCGCGGCCGCGGTACAGTACTGCGGGTTCAGGAGTGTGGTTGGTACTATGTGGGCGATGGTGGATGAGGACGGACAGGAACTGGCCGAAATTTCTTACAAGGCGTTGTTCTCTAACTCGAAAAGAGAACACGGGACACCGTATCATGAAAGATCTGCAAAAGCTCTTCGGTTTGCGGTGAAGAAGCTGCGGAGGAAGAGATGGATCACACTAGAGAGATGGGTGAATTTCGTTCATTATGGTGCTTGATTACGAGCGTTCGTGTTGTTGATTCAGCTCTCGCACTGACTGCTTGTCCGCAGTAGCTGTGCGTGTCGTCACTCTAGATGACGCCAATCTCTGTGTGGTATTTCTGTATTTTCCATCCTTTGCAAGCCCCTTGTGTTTGGGTTGCGTCGCCTTCTGCGATCACATTTTTCTTCGAAACACGGCGCTTCCCCTATTTCTGCTCCGTGCGTCTCCGTTTCGCGCTCACTGCTCGTGTTCTCTGGCGTTTATCCCACAACGATACACTCTACGTTTACCTTTACTGAGCTTAGCGACAAACTGGAATGGCACATATTTAAGGCGTGCGGCCCGTTACCGAATGTCATCACCATGCTACTCGTCTCTGTAGATTGAAGTCGGGTGAAAAAGAACACTCTTAGCTTGAAGGTTCTCATTTGCACCATTTCGTTGCCTCCCTTTCACTTTCATTGTTTCAATTCTGAGCTTCGCTAACACATACATGGTGTCAATATACGGTAGTGGTGATGGAGAAAGCTCAGACGGTACCTTCAAGTTCCGGATGAGTTCTAACTGAAGACTTTAGGCCCACCCTCATTTTCGGAGTGTGTGTCAGCGCTGCCTTCCCTGTACATGGCACGTCCTGCTCATGAGTTTGATTGGCATCGGTCACTAATAGCCGACAAGAGTGCCCACACCATAAGGATACCAGTAGCGTCCAACTGCTTCCCAGCATCTCCTATCGATTAATGTTCGTATGTCTAAGTTGACACCGTAGGGTACCATATCTACACTTTCATGATGCCGTGAATGGGACGGGGTGGCGTGTCCACTGAAGATCCCCTTCGGCATATATACTAATCCGCGTGAGAAGAGCGATTGTCGCGCAACACCTGAAACCACCTTCCGTGGTTCCATTCGCGAGCTCAATATGCGTCACCACCAACATGCCGACGCTCGGAATGTCAAGAGGGACGTGTGTGACATCTGAGAGATAGATAGAACGCCGAGATACACGCCAAGTTGAATTAGAAATAACGACTGTCCAGGTTCCTCTGTGCCAGGCTCCCAGTTAGCCCCCACAAAGTGGAAAATCTCCGTTAGTGGACTTGAGCAGGCCTGGGAGGAGCGGTCACTGTGCCTCGTACTGGAGAATATTTGATTGCTGGAGTTGCGCACCTCACAGCTCACCCCGTCGAAGTGGCCATTCAACAACATAGACTCGAGTTGGTCGGCCCGACCAACTCAAGGCTCTGCTTGCGGTTCGTTGAGCGCCAGTGTCTGCCAGTGAGGGAAGCCTCCGAATGATGCATTGAACGTACCCACTCGTTCACCGCTAAGGAAAGGCGATTACAGGGTCAATGGAAGCAAAATGCATAACTTGAACTTGGACATGGTGGCTCAGAAAAGTGTTACTGGAACGTATTCGCTTCTTTTTCGGCAATTAGACTCACGTGGCATTAATGATTGATCATTTTTACCTTCTTTCCAAATCAAGTAGCCAAGGTGGCCCATTATCTCCGGCCCCAATTCTCAATATCTTTGAGCTATCAGCGCGTCTGTGTCACACCTGAGTTCAAACAACTCGTCATTCGGAGATAAGGGCAGGGGTTACCCTTGAAGCCTTTGTTGTATGTTCCTATGCTAATTATGAGAACAGTGCACGCGTTATCTCGATCGCAAGATCGAATTGCTGTGCGGCGGCCAGTGGGCTGTACTACTACTGTACTACTTCTGTACTATTTTTTGCCTGCTTCCTTTGCTTGCCTTTGCTTCCATTCGACCTCTCATAGACTCAAATTCGTGGTTCCATGTCTATCTCCTTCTCCGTCGCAGCCCCATCCCTGAACATAGTATATACTTAGGTCCGATTCTATCACAACTTCATTCTTCGCAAGCGGCTGCGGTTTTGCGCTTGTTGCGAACGAAGTAGCCTTCTTTTCCATGAAATCAACTGAGAACTGAAGACTGGATTCGAAACGCCGTATAACAAACAACAACCGCCGAGTGTAACACTACGTTTCGATAATTGTTCCTCGGATAACACCAAAAACGACATTCCCCGACGCCTTTCGCTCTCCAACCCACGGCACCTTGAGAAACTGCTTGGATGAGGAGGTCTCATGCCACTCGGACTGGCGCGTTGACGCAGTTCAAGCCAACGTTGACAAGGCCATCTGATTATCAACTCGTCAACAAATACCGATTGTCGTAGAGAAGAAAGGTACTGACACTGGTTCTGTATGCCAGAGCAGCAGTACTGCACATTATTGCTGCGGCGCGTTAGCCACATATAATGATACAAAAGTCAGAGGGTACAGTACCATCCACCCAAGCCGGCAACAGCGCAGTCTGACAGAACGGGGAGATCGGCCAGGATGGGGGCTAGGACGCCGAGGCTACTTCCCAACACAGCGCCTAAGGTAGAGGCGGACTGGCAGCACGTCAAGCTCCCCTGGTTGCAAGTCTGTCCCGAAGGCGGTTCGTCCGAGTCGCCCCTGCGCACTGGGGTTGCGATGGCGGTGACGCTACTGGCCAAGGCAATGGCGGCGACGAAAGATATGAGGGGATTAGAGAAACGCATTATTAAGAATGTTTGAAGGTGAATGTAGTGCTGAGGTGTGTAGTGTACTAGTAGAACACTGGAGAGTTTTGAGGGACAGGAGCTGCCCTTTTATAAGATTTCGTCCATGCCTGGTGGGAAGATGTTAGCAAAGACCGCTGTCGACAGACAGAGGAAATATAGTCGAAGAAAGTTCCAGAGGAGATGCGTAAATTGTCCGGATGATTAAGGGAACATGTCAAGTTTCGACGTTTTGCTCCAACCAAAAATAAATTATGCCGTTTTAGTGCCTCCTCGGGAAAAATCATATCGGAATCTGTCTCAATAACCGGAGCGCAAGTGTCAGCGCGGGATCATGGCATACCGTGCCAGGCTCGCAGCGAAGACTCACAGGGTGCGTCAGAGTATTCTCGGTCAATTCAATATGGCGGCACTAAGCACTTTTGCGTCGAATTCGGAGATCAAGCATGCTAACCAGCTTCAAGGCTGTCAGTGAGCCAAAGCAATGGTTTGACCCATGCCTTCCAGTATTAGCGACAGCCGCCATCAGAATTGAGGATAGAATCGATAGGAGCGGGCAAGGAAACATGGGTAAGGCTGTGGTGTTTGCCATCTCTGTTAGCCTGAATTTCTAAGTATCGATATTCTAAAATCGCACCCCAACATAGAGGGATGATACCCCATAAAGCAGAAATCCCCGCCCTTTAGGGGAAAATAATAATGATATAATGGACCTAGGGTGCATTCTGTGCATCTGTCACGGCGTTGATATGGATGTGGGAATGGTGGTAAACCTAGCGATCGAGCGATAATCTCTTCGGATGACTTCATTTCGGATGCATTGTATAGTATACCTTCCCTACCTATGGGTATCATATTTTTGGCTTTCCCAACTTGAACTAAGTTTGCGTATTCCTTGTTCTTCGGGATTTTCCCAACAACGATGGGAGGCAGCCTTTCAGGTTTGTAAGCAGGACAATCGAGTGGGAAATACTGTGATGTTTTTCTGTGATGTCAACAGCCTGGGTCCGGGGCAGTTTGCGCTTTGATCTTTTGAGTCTGTGTCAATACACATTTAGTGTGAAGTGTCCCATGCGTAGCTGGTATAACCAGCTCGTTCCTTTCCTAGAAATTCCTGGGTTATTAGTCGATTTTCTGAATTTAGAAAAGTTTAAGATGGGCTAATGGTGACTTGTACCAACCCCTACTTCAAACGATTTTGATCTTCATCTTGTAGAGCCGTTTCAAATTTTTGGAAGGCCTAAATTCAAGCCGATGAGTAGTATTAAGTAAGTTATGACGACTGAAGCAGTAAGGGGAACAAAAAAAGAATAGAAACGGAGCAATAGAGAGGGAGACAGCATCTACAAAACTGGGCCAGCGCGGCTTGATATCACTTGACCTCGCTTAACCAGTTCTGACCGCCGCTTGACCGGTTCTGATTGCGCCTGACAACCTCCAGTTTTACAGGTGAGACCAGATGGGTGTAGGAAACACGTGGCATGAATCAGAGATGCGATAAGATAAGATAGCTTATTAGCATGCATACATGTAGAACGATCTTGGTACAACAGATAAGGATAGTCTATAGGGGATAATTCCCCTAACCTCTAACACACCAGCTGCACCATAACAGGAGAAGAAGGCAAGAGAATTAACAGAAATGGAACTGTCCAGAAATCCGATCTTTGCTGTCGAGAAAACGTGTACACTCTTTTCACAATTAGAATAGACTAGAAATTTCCAAAAAGAAATTGAAAGGGAATTATCGCGGAATCCCGCCTTTGCCTTGGACAAACAACGGCCGGTTGTTGGAAATCGGGTGTTGATAGCACTAATAGGTCAAAGAGATCGGATGGTGAAGACCCGACGATGAGACAAGTTTGCCAAGTAGGTCGATGCTACTAAGTCCAATTACTGAAAAGAAGCGAAGAACACTTTTTCCGGGGCACCTTCAGGCTATGCATGGAACTCTACCACTGGAATGTGGCACTATTAATGGTCGTAGGTTTATACACTGGCTTCTCGCTTGGTCCTGTGGTTGCCTTTCTCAGTGGTGAAAAAGGGAGTACCTTACGCCTAATGTGTCATTCTTAAGCCTCGCTTAGACAGTCAACGAGACCAGGTACAAGTCGAGTCAGTCGACTCTATGTTTCCAGAATCCAGTGAGATCTATGAGGGCTGACCGGAAGCGATCTTGACGGTGAACCCAGTGGAATCAGCGCGTCTCTACTAGCCATCGCCTCCATTGCTCAGATGACACACACATCCCTCTTGACATCCCGGATATCGATATGTTGGTAATGACGCATATTGAAGGTCCCGAATGGAACCCAGCCACTGAGGCCCGCTTCAGATGGTGCGCGAAAATCGCCTCTTCTCACGCGGATTATATGTGCCGAGTGAGATCTTGGCACGCCACCTGGCGCCCGTCGCATTCACGGCATTAGCATCCGAGTCATGATCATGATGAAGAGAAGAATGACGACGTCACGGCATGGCGATGCCACGGATTTAAATTCGGACATACGAACTGGGATTAGTTGGATGTTACAAGGTGAGACAACTCTGGATGTAGCGTGGGTACCCAGGTCGGCAATCTGCGACTGGTGCCAACTTGAATTTAGCCAAGGAGCAGGATGGACGTACCATCTAGCCCCGGGGCGGGACATACTCTCCCGGTCTCTCCGAGGCATGGAGTGAACTCATCCGGAACTTCAAGTTTTCTAAGCATTCTCCATTACCACTATATTGATACCGTGGCTATGCAGTGTCCATGGAACATGAAGATGCCAGTCTTTATCTCATTTTCCCCCCTAGTCAGCGGTGTTTCTCCCCGACAACGTAATGGGTGATGATGAAAGTTACCTGTTCAAGTTGTGGCTGGATATCATATTTATTCCCCTATATCGTGCTCAGAGGCTCAGAGCATAGAAGGTCTTCTATTTGTCGCCGTGTGGCCTCACGCTGACACCTACCAGTGCGCTCTTCCTGACACCACGAAATATCACGCCCCTAGCAGAAAACTAGCGAATCATCGTTGCTGTTGTACTGTGTTAACTCGAGGATTCGACGTTCAACGACGGTTCTATCGAGACAACACAATTCATGCATACGAACGACGGCGTCGTGACTAAAGACTAAAGTACAGTAAATGATGGTGGGCTGTCCTCAAGGCCGTCATGCGAGTTTTTCTGACAGGAATAAACAGACTAGTAAACATAGTATGCAAACCCTAGGTCCGCAATTCTATCGCAGACCTAATTCTTTATCCCACAAGCGGTAGCGGTGTTGCGTACCGTTGCAAACGAAGTGGCCTTCTCTCAAACATGAAATCATCTGAGAACTGAAGACTGGATTCGAAACGCCGTATAACAAACAACAATCGCCGAGTGTAACACTACGTTTCGATATTTGTTCCACAGATAACACCAAAAACGACATTCCCCGACGCCTTTCGCTCTCCGACCCACGGCACCTTGAGCAACTGCTTGGATGAGGAGGCCTCATACTATTGGGACTGGCGCGTCGATGCAATTCAAGCCAACGTTGACAAGGCCATCTGATTATCAACTCGTCAACAAGTACCGATCGTCGTAGAGAAGAAAGGTACTGACACTGGTTCTGTATGCCAGAGCAGCAGTGCTGCGAATTGACGCTGCGGCGCGTTAGCCATATATAATAATACAAAAGTCAGAGGGTACAGTACCATCCACCCAAGCCGGCAACAGCGCAGTCTGACAGAACGGGGAGATCGGCCAGGATGGGGGCTAGGACGCCGAGGCCACCTCCCAACACAGCGCCTAAGGTAGAGGCGGACTGGCAGCACGTCAAGCTCCCCTGGTTGCAAGTCTGTCCCGAAGGCGGTTCGTCCGAGTCGCCCCTGCGCACTGGGGTTGCGATGGCGGTGACGCTACTGGCCAAGGCAATGGCGGCGACGAAAAGTATGAGGGGATTAAAAGAACGCATTGTTAAGAATGTTTGAAGGCGAATGTAGTGCTGAGGTGTGTAGTGTACTAGTAGAACACTGGAGAGTCTTGAGGGACAGGAGCTGCCCTTTTATAAGATTTCGTCCATGCCTGGTGGGAAGATGTTAGCAAAGACCAGTGCACTCGCTATCGACGGGCAGAGACAATACAGTCGAAGAGAGCTCCGGAGAAGAGGAATTGTCCGCAGAATTAAGGGAACATGTCAAGTTTCGACGTTTTGCTCGAACAGAAAAAATTATGCCGTTTCAGCGGCTCCTCGGGGGAAATGATATTGAAATCTGTCTCGATACCGGAGGGCAAGTGTAAGATCATGGAAGACTGTGTAAAGCCCGCAGCAAACACCTGCAGGACGGCTCAGAGTATTATTAGCCAATTGACGATAGGATGATACGAAGTACTTGCACGTCGAACTCGGAGATCAAGTATGCCAACGTGTTTCAAGGCCACCACACCTGCCAGTGTGGCCGAATCAATGGATCGGGCCTCATGACTTAGTACGCCTTCAAGTAGCCGTAGCCACCGTCGGCATTGAGAATACGACGAGTGAGAGCGGGCGAAGAAACGTCACGGTGGGTAAGGCCGTTGCGACCTCTGTTCACCTAAGTTTCTGGTCTCAATATTCCAGAGTCGCACCGCAAGACAGGACAGGAATGTTTCCTCGTCATTAGGCGTACAAAGGTTGGTACAACGACCTACTGCATGGATCTAGGGTACAATCTGTGCGCCTATGTTGAATGAGGTATTGAACCTAGTGATCGGGGGGATGATCTCTTCGACGACTTGATCTCAGATGTATTGTTTATACCTTCCTTACCTCCCTCTAAACATCAATGGATTGTTCTCTATGCCCGAAATTGAATTCCGGCACATAAAGGCTCCAAGTGTCACTAGACTCATTACAGTATAGTGCTGTTACGAAGTGCCACTTCAACCGAACAGCACGAGTTAAACAGGGGTCTTTGATGCGGTCGATGAACAAGGAGGTCGGTCTAGTCGAAACGTCATGAGAGGGTGCATATAGCCATATAGCGACAGCGGATAGAGGCAGGTGAGTGTATCCACGCGCCACGAACACAGGCTATGTGGAACAGACACGAGCTGGCCGTGCGAGAACTAGTTCAGAATGCCTAAATGATCTCCAGGTGGGGTGGGTTCTCCGTATCAATGGGAGCTGGCGAGCCTGAAAAGAGGGAATATTAGAGCAAAGAAACTTGTGCAGGGTTTAATTAGCGTCCTGCACACATCACAGGGCGGCATATGAGTTGGAGCTGTGAGTTCGCTCGGAACTGATGTGACGGAAAGGAGGGAACATGCACTGGCAGACGAGTGGCGCAGACAAGCTTCAACGCGCAATTCTGTCCCATTTTGGTAGTGCCATAATAAGAAACATTGAAACATTCTTGGCGCTTACGCGTCACCCTGGCCGAATCGACGAGTTATTCCTGCTTCTAGATTGCATTACTTTCCGTGGTAGCATCTCCGACTACGTGCGCCACTTCCAAAGAGTGGAGATTCAAATCCCCGAAGACGCAATGCCTTTCGATGACCGGAAGCGGATATTCTTGAGGAAGCTTCCAGTCAATGTGGCGATGTGGCTTGATCAGCATGGTCAACCCGGTATGGAAAGTGTTTACTCAGCTGCACGCCTATGGGAAAGCTTTGCCAAGGCTCGAGAAAATGCGCACCTCGATCAGGACTACACCACCGTGCTATCCACTACCAGTTCATCTCTTTTGACAGCATTTCTAGAACCCACGGACGCAGACACCATGACTGTCAGTGGGAATCCGAGCCATCCGAGGCCACCGGTCGCCTAAGTCCGCTGCGATTATTCAGAGCGGGAGTACAGGAAAACACCACTACATATCATCCAAGGGCAAGAAAAACCTCCATCAAGGCACCACATCATCCTCTAGAGGCGTTCAGTTACGCAAAGTCTTCCAAGCCTGCCCATATTCGGGGTTGGAGTACTAGGTCTACCGAAAGCAACTCTCAGTGGACGAGTTAGTTTCCGTTCCGGCTACTAGAGCCATCTTGATATTGGCAAATGTAAATAAGCTCGACGTTCTTCGGCCTCCGTCTTTGTTTCGGTTCCACAATGGCCCTTTCTTTTTTGGTATGGCCTTTTATATGATTTTCCTTTGTTCCCATTTCTGCATGCGCGTGTTTTCGCGTCTGGTTTCGCTGGTTCAAAAAAAAAACCGCGATTGTTTCGAATTTATTGTAGTTAAATGGTGCAGCGTAGTAAGGCATTGCGGGCTTCGATGTATGTAGTGAGATCTCCAAATATTTTCTTAAAGCAGCGTACTTGTACGAGTAGTCAAAAGTGTTCAAGTTTCGATGCGCCCAATTGTATCTATGTTTGTCCTTTCACGCAACCCACAGTATTTGCTGCCGAAGTTATCGCGTACTACATTCAAAGAACACTCATCTCCATCGCCGCATAGCAATCCACTCATGCGGATTATAGCAGCGCCAGAAATAGGAGCTCAGTCCAGCTAACTTACATTACGACCGGCTCGTCTAGCCATCAAGTTGGTTGCCACTGCGCAGATCTTTCATATTCGCATTATCACCAGTGAGCGCGCAAGCGCTAGTCACACCACTGGCAGCCAACGGCGTCAGCGTTTGCCATTGGCCGATTTACCCTGAATACTGAGGAATGCTTACTCCATGTATCTCTGCTGCCCTTTCAGGTTGCTACTGCATATGTGTTGGACAATGTCAGTCACTTCCGGTATAGCTTCCTGCTAGGATGTGCTTGGGTCAAGAAATATGAGGCGGCGCCTCGGTGCCAGTGTGGCGACAATTTCTCAGCCCTCAGCGCTCGCCGCTCACCATATGGGCGTCATGAGCTCGTGAGCTCGTGCCAGTGAAGATGTGCTTCAAGATGTGCTTCACGATCAGCACATTCTTTCTCTCACGCAGTCTGTGGATCCACGCGTCCCATTATAATGGCTTGAGTACAAACAACAAAACAGGGCTATTGATTACAAGTTACTTCCCTTCGCTATGTTGAATGCTGTACTTCAGATGCCGCTTGGCATCGCTCCATGATTGGACCTCAGCTCCTCGGTCAAACACTCCACTCACAGAGTCCTGCTTGGAAGACTGGTGCATCCCATTAACCGAGTAGCAGATGACCGGTGACCCCGTGCGGCGTGTCCCTCAAGGATTCCATATTTCCGACCTGGAAGATTTCCAGACCTTCCATCAATCCATACATTTCATCTTGCTTTTCATCTTCTTTGTTTCACCCCCCTGACACCTTACGCCACCCATTTGTCCACGTGCACACGCTCAAGCGGGATTCTAGCTCGGGCCGGAGGGAATAAGCGACTTGCAAGGAGAGCCTGCCAGTGCGAAACACCATGCTGAACAGAGGTGAGAGGTCCTTTCTTTTCGTGCAATATCAACGAGTGCTTTCACCACTTTCAAGGCAAGGAGCGCGCACGGAGAGAAGACACGCTATAGCAGTCATGCAGTCATGCGCGTCATGATTCACGATTTATTTCCTGTGGCGCTACGATCCGAGATGCAGCGTAATTCATTCGTGATATTACAGTGAGGAATATGCGTCAACGGACCTGAAATATTATGTACAGCAAATCTTTTGGGTGAAATCAAGCAACAATACTCGGGTGATCGCCCTACATTGTAAACTCGAAGCGCGGGTGGCGGTCTCCGAGTCGCTTGCGCTCTGAGGGTGAGTCCCACCCGCCCACTTCAGTGCCATCCCCGTGCATCTGCAATAGCCGTTGTACCTCCCTCTGCTTCTCTGCGTTGCGAAACCTGAAGTACACAAGAATGCCCAAGGAAGACGCCGCCATTCCAAGTGAGAAGACAAGGTTGATACGAGTTGCCTTTTGAAAGCGTGGAGGATCTGTGAAGAGCCAAGTGGACACAATGCCGCCAACGTTGGTCGCAATAAAAGCGATTGCAATGGCAGTCGCGCGGCGGTAGTGAGGCTGGACGTTGTTCGCATCCCATGTGGAGAGGCAGGGTGCCGCAGCGTAGCTGCCGATAATCTGCAGATAGAGCGCGCCGTAGTTGGCTTTTTTGTTGTCTGAGCCTGCGTAGTGAACGAATACAAAAAATGGTGCCTCTGGCATTATTCTTTGGACATCGAAACAGATGATGGGACGCACTAAGAAAGATGGCGTAACCAGCTGCAGCGATGAGTGCGCACACTATAGCCATCACCCCGCGGCTCTTGTATTTATCACAGAAGTAGGCAGAGACAATGCTAAAAACGAAGGAGCAGGCGTATGGCGGTACCTGGTCACGAAATGAGATATATATGCGACCCTTGAGGGTTGATAACGAGCGCACCGTCAGCAATTGCGTGTAGTTGGGCGAATGTCCTAGCGCATTAACTATGGTAGGCGTACTGCGTGTTAAATATGAGTCAGTGTGCTTTCCAAATTGGAGAGGACGACGGGAATGAATACAAGTAGGCGAGCCCATATAACTGACGATAAATCAATGCTTGTAACAAGAGATGGAATTAAGCTATGATGCCTCACCGTTACACCGTCGAAGAATAAGGGGACAAAAAGCATAAGGACGTGGGGCGCGTCCACGAATGCACTTGCGACCTCGCTCCAACTGAAAACCTCTTCATATGTCTCGTCGTTGTCAGCGTCGCCACTCCAATCATCGGCAAGGTCACGGCAATATGTCTCGCGCTCTTCTTTTGTGAGTAATTTGATGGTCTTTGGTGAAGCAGGGACGAAAAAGAGAGTTGCGAGTCCGAAAGCCGTGGTGAAAGTACCCTCCTGGGTCACGTGGTCGTGGTCAGAAGAGATAAGGAACTTGAAAGAGATAGACGACGAACCACAATGAAGATCCACTGCCAGCCGGCAATTCCGTGTTTACCATTGAGGTTCTTAATTCCGTAAGCAAGGAGACCAGAGAAGGCACCAGCAAGTGAGGTAACGCTGAACATCATGGCAAAGCGAAGCTGCATGGCATGGCGCTTGTAGAAGTTGGAAAGGAGAAGCACGATACCGGGGAAAAGGCCGCCTAAGAAATATGTCGTCAATAAGATCACACAACGGTTGGCAGATGCCGATAGACCATGCCTTCGAGAGTGCCGAGGAAGAAACGGCAGACGAGAAGATGGTGGTAGGAATGCACGGCACCTAATACGAGCAGTCAAAGATCAGAACTGCAATGCGGAGGAGGAAGGTACAGCTAGTAGCCTAGTACCTTGACAGGCGCAGACAACCCCCCAGAGAATGACCATAATGGGAAGAGTCACATTCGCACCAAGACGCTTCATGAGTAAGTTCATTGGTAGCTCCATTAGAATGTATGGGACACTTTTGATGATCAGTCAAGGGTCTGTAACGGGACTAGAGGACGAACTAAGTGATAGTCAGAGCAATTGAGTATTGATTTGCAGACATATGAAGGCTCGTCGTCAGCCCAGCAACCCGAGCATTACCAACGTTCCTGTTTTTGGTCAGAAACGAGAAGAAACACAAACTTGGCGACATACGATCTATCCTGGAGTAATGCGACTATTTTAACGTTCCAGGTGAAGGATCGCAGGAATACTCACTAGGAAAGACAATAGATCTTGGAATGGGAGAGATGAGTAGTGGGTCACGGCGGGCGTTAGATAAGAGATAGAGCTCACAAAACATGCCAACGATGGGGATTAGATAGAAATCAATTTTTAGGGTAGCCCTCCTGAGGATTTTTGGGTCAATGGGACGAATGGGCGCATCCTCATCCCCGCAAATGCTTGGCACAACATCGTCGCTATATTCCTTGCCGGATGAGTGGATTTTCTCAGACTTGAGGGAAGCTGGCATGGGGAGAGGCGAGATAAGTGGGCCATACTGAACCTGCAACTTTAATGTGTAACGAGGAATTCATCTCGGATGAACCGGTGAGCCTGGTGAGCGCGGTGAGCGTTGAACAAGAGAAGACCCCAAACACTCCCGTATGGAGCAGAAATCTATATTTGAACATGAAACGCTTTGCCACCCTAGAGACCTCCTACCCTCTGAGATCTGAGAGGCCCGTGTGCTTCGATTACGTTGACTTCGAGTGGATGTTGCCGACAACTTGAACAAGTGAACACCCTAAAGTCGACACACTCACTCGCCCCGAATCTGCATATGTATCATACACAGCTTCTATATACAAATAGAAGCAAATAAACACAGAGACCGAGGAGAAGAAACAAAAACGACGACTCGTCCGTGGCTGGGCTGAGACTAATACAGCCTATAAGTGTGTGATGTGCGAGGTAAATCTACGGCATCTCGAAGAGTTACTCCTAGCTTCAAAGTTCAAACGGAAAAGACACCCGACACCTTGACTCTTGTCTTACACATATGTACTAATGCGCGAGAAGGTCACTCTTAGTCTTTGTCTCATACGCTCTCAGGGCGGGATTGAAGATGGACTGGAAATTGGCAGAGGATATGGATGCCTGAGATATAGTAACTTTCGGAACTGGCCAACGACGAGACGAAGGAAAGTGAAATATGTCGAAGGAGAGTGAAGCTAGTGAAGGCCCGGGAGGTTTGTAGGCTGTATTCGGCCATCTTGTCAGTCCAGCGTAAGAGACACCATGGTCTCTTCCCGGCCACGGTGCCACCTTCCTGTTATATCCGGCGGGAGCCCCAAGTGGGGAAGCCTGAAGCCTGATCCGGACTGCCATGTGGCAACTTTCAACTTTTGGTTGAAGCCGCGTGCGATAACGCGCAAAAATCGTCTATGATAGTTTCAACCTTATGTATTCACCTCTTTAAAGGGAGGAGCAAACATCGTCAGCGCCAGGTAGACCTCGTTTTTTGAGGCTCGTTCTCAGGCTGACGAAAGAGCTAGCCTTGAAACCCACTGGTAACCCTCTGATCATGCTCTTGCGGCACCAGCTCTCTGTGCTCTCTTTCCTCGCGGCCATGTCACTCGCCAACTTCACAACGCCCCTCGTACCACCTTGGCATGACATACATGTCAAGCACACCTGGTTCGACGTCCCACAGAACTGGGAGACCCTCGGCGCTCCTCCATTAAACACTACCATCGATCTCCACATTGCACTTGTCCCTCAACACGAGAACGCATTGGTCGATGCCCTGTATGAGGTCAGCACTCCCGGGCATCCAAAGCACGTTCATTCTTTTCCTCCATTACACACTACATTGTACTTAAATGTGTTGCTGCTCCATTGCAGATATGGCGCGCATCTGACAAAGGAGCAGGTCGCTCAGCTCGTCACGCCGCACCCAGACACGCTCCAGCTCATTAACTCCTGGCTTAAACACCATCACATACCGCCCTCCACCATCTCAATGACACACGGCGGTAGTTGGCTGACGGTGACTGGTGTGCCCGTGTCCCGAGCCAACGAAATGCTTGATGCGTCGTACCAACTCTTCAAGCCCTCTGGGACGAACAACACCACTATTCTCCGCACGGTTGGCTATGCACTTCCCGCAGTGCTGCACAAGCACGTTCGAACAGTAGTTCCGACGACGTGCTTCGTCTCCACTCTCCCTCTGAGGCAGACCTCTCGGAATCGCACCGTCGGTGTAACTGCAGATAGTATGGGGTCTAGAGAGCCCGGGACGGTGCTGTCACGTCGCAATGACGAAGATGAACCTGAAATCGACCCGTCCATTCTGCGCTCGCTGTACAGGACGGACGCCTATGTACCAGCCGCAACGGACAAGAATGCAATTGGGGTCGCAGGGTTTGCGGACAATTACCCAAACCCGGCGGATTTGGCGAGATTCATGAGGGAATGTCGTAAGGACGCAATAGACGCGGCCTACACCGTCGTGCCAATCAACGGCGGCGGGGACGACCCGACCCACCCCTCCGAGGAGGCGAACCAAAACATCCAGTACACAGAGTCCTTAACTTATCCGACCCCACACACCTTCTACAGCATTGGCGGCGAGATGGCGTCAGTGGGCCCCGAGAAAAAACCAGCCCCGGACGACGTATTCTTGACATGG
Source organism: Lactarius quietus (assembly GCA_015025155.1). NCBI lineage: Eukaryota > Fungi > Basidiomycota > Agaricomycetes > Russulales > Russulaceae > Lactarius > Lactarius quietus. Next base: position 16,337 of record WITN01000677.1, on the reverse strand, counting down.
CTCAAATACCTGATCGATCTGGAGACTATCCCACAAACGATCAGCGCTTCATACGGTAAATACGAGAACATTTTTCCAGTGGAGTATACAACGGCCGTGTGCGAACTGTTTGCTCAACTCGGTGCGCGTGGTGTCAGCGTCCTCTTCCCAAGCGGCAACGAAGGCGTCGGTGAGAACTGCGAGGCTAAAGACGGCTCGGGAAGAGTCCAGTTCGTCCCCGAGTTCCCTTCATCCTGTATGTGTATCGTTTCATTTCTCTTGATGCAGTACACTGTCAGAGCCAGAGGCACAATTTGCTCACCACATTCCCACGATTTTGCAGGCCCTTGGGTCACTAGCGTAGGTGGCACGATGCGCCAACATCCCGAGGTCGCGGCGATTACCTCTGGGGGCGGCTTCTCGAACCATTTCCCCCGCCCTATTTACCAGGACCCAGCTGTGCCCGCCTTCCTGCGGCAACTCGGCAACCAGTATAATGGCATGTACAAGTGCGTTACTATCTCTCGCATCTTTACCTGACCTATTCTAATCTTCACGAATGTTCCAGCTCGGACGGCCGTGGTATCCCCGACGTCGCTGCGCAGGCGGTCAACTATTTTTATGTTATACGGAACGAGGGTTTTCAAGCGGACGGCACAAGCTTCGCGACGCCGGTGCGTTTTCCCTCCCTCCGCCGCTCTGCCTCTAGTTCCTAACCGATGACAGACAGTGGCGGCCATATTCTCACTGCTAAATGACTACTTGCTTTCAATAGGAAAGAAACCGCTTGGGTTCCTCAATCCTTGGTTGTACGGCCTCGGTGTCGTAGGAATGAACGATATCAAATCTGGATCTAACCCGGGCTGCGGCACCGAGGGATTCTCAGCCGTTGCTGGATGGGATCCCGTTCGTCCCTCAAGACGTTCCTTCATTTTCGCGTTGGCTGATCTTCGGCTCGGTAGGTGACGGGACTCGGAACGCCGGACTTTTTGAACTTGCAGGCCATAATCGATTATATGAACCAGTTTTCACCACAAGGGGATCAGAGAAGAGCGATATATCAATACCCCTCGCATTCTGCAAACACCTCACGAACCGATTCGGGACGCCAGGAATAGAAAAGTACTTGTCGCGTCACTGGCAGTCACTCCATGGGGCGCAACTCAAGCATCTACTCATACGCACAATAAATTCTTCGTTTCAACCCCTCAAACTTACAGCTCTTTTAAAGAAAGGACACTCGAACGACATGTGCTAACCTGGTATAGCTGACGTACCCTCAAAATTGCAAAGAGCTTCGCGAGCCGCTGGTCTTTGAGAACCAAGGAGTACCAAAGAACCGAGAACGTGGGCTGCGATTTAGATTAGAGCAACCAAGGAAGTTTTCTAGATCTTAGCTCAAGACGCGCTATCATGATGACCTAGCGGAGGATGCAAGGACAGGCCACAGTTGAGCTTCAAACGGATGACGCAGTGTAAGGTCTTGGCGCTGCGGCAGCACGGTCCGGTCGGCGATGCCTATCTACGACTTATCTATGTTGTCTTGAACATCTGAGCCACCCAGCTTGATAGCACGTCGATACCTGGCCCATAATGTAGATCAAGTGTAGAATCCTGAATTCTTGTGTTTCCTTGAGCGTAGTTCGGTGGAAATTGAAATTCGTGTCGCGCGCCGCAGGGGAATCACGTGCCTGGTCAGAGTCAGGTCTTTGAAGGGAAGGTAGTTCCCAAGTCGTGTTTAACCTCAACAGCGACCGCGCGACTTGGTCGCGACACGCTCTAGACAACTCTGAGAGCGTGTATCCCGGCCAACATGTCGTCAGAACCAACTTCTTGGCTCCCTGGCGGTGACGACTTCGTCGATGTATCAGATACCTTCCTGGAGGCGGCTCAAGGTGAGCTCGGTACGCCTCTTTTCAGGAATAGCGAAGCATTAATAGCGCGTGTCACGGTAGATATGGAACTAGGAGATGTTATATTGACCGAAGAATTTACGCTCTACGACGCAATGAGCGCTCTCGAGGCAATCAGGACGCGTTCTCACCCTCGTCCCTTGTTAATGCTGGTCCTGTTCAGATCGGTGACCCTCGGATGGACAGTGGGCTTATTCTCGATGACGAAGCGGAGCGGGTTGCATTCTCTCCGCTCACTCCACTCCTTCCCGAAGAAGTGTGTTACGTATTGGACAGGACTATTGCTTGCGAGGTGCGCAAACATCAACACCACTCTCGCCGTTGTCTAATCTTATATCCTGAAAGATGGAGTGGCACGCGGGATATACCCTTCCGCAAACGATATACACTTGCCTTTACGTGCATCATCTAACAGACATAAACCCCGATATGATTCCCCATCAACAGCAGCAACAGCAAGATCCTGCCCGGCCCCTCGAACTCGTGACAATTGTCATAAGGGCAGCGATCAGGGGATTCTTAAAGTGTTGCGATTTAGCATGGCGGGAACTTGGCAAGGGGAGGCTACATGATGTCAGTTGTCTTGTTTTGTCGATACTTTCCATTCATTGATATTTCGTAGACTGAAGACTGGCACTCAGAAAAATTTGATGTGTCCCTCCTGGAAGGCACGCCTTCTGCAATTATTCTCTCGCAACTAGAAGACGCGAAAAATTGGATCCAATTATTGCTTCCCGGTGCGTGGCAATATGATTTTTGTTGTGAATTTTCTGATGATTTTATAGAGTCTTCACCCTGGCGGAGTGCCCTATTGGACAGGATATCTCTCCGAATCGTGCGCCTATAACTTGCGACGATAAACTCAGTGCCTCGCTGAATGACATTCACAGGGTATCCTAAATCTCATTCGCCACCATCCATACAAGGACCGCGAACAGATTTTGGCCTTGCTCTCTTCAGCGCGCGAATGCCTGAAAAACGTTCGTTCGAAGTCACCTCCAGAGCCTGTTCCTCCTTCTCCCGCCTCCTTCGCCTTTGATTCTCGTATTACCCGAAAGCTAAATAGTTTCATGCCCCTGAGGGCCCACCAATTACCGCCCCAAGATCTTGCGTGGGACGCACTCGCGGATATGTTTGATGGATGGGCTAAGGTATGCAAGATATCTGCCGTGGCAAGTCTGTCAGCATGGAAGGTCAGACAAGTGCTTCTCTAATGCAGCTAATTTAGCCACCCTCACAGATATCTGGGGATCTCTGCGCCAATTTTTCGCGTCATTCTCAGAAGCCTCCATTCATTCGTGTTCTTTTCCAGGTGGGTTCCTATTAGTCGTAGCCGTCACAATTATAGACGTGAATAGTCTTCTTTTTTTATAAATCAACGTGTTCTCGACGTCTATCCCCTGAGTTGGCTCGTCGACCGCTTCTTTTTTGAGACAGTTGGCATCGAATACAACACGCTCTTGGCTGTCTCAGATCTCGCTGGCGCCCCGCCCCTCTTGAACATCGAGCGCAAGCTTTCACGGGTGCGCAATGTCACTCTGCGCTTTGTCCGTCTCAGAAACCAAGTCAAGTTGTAGATGTTGCTTAGCCACATCCAATCCGCGTGGTTCAACCCGCCGCGTCGGAGGAGGTTCCTTGCGCGGTCTTTATTAGAGTGGCAGGAACTGTACGACACAACAGCTAGGAAGCGAGAGAAATGGGCTGCACTGGTAGGTAACCCTTGTTCGGCAAAGCACTCTCTCATCGAGATGTGATGAGCCAGGGTGATAGAGATCGTTTACTCGTGGATGCAATACCGAAAGCTATGCTCTTGTGGAGGCTTTCCATAATTGAAGAGGTACTACTTTCTGGATTCCAACTGGAACTCTATGTCCAGGATGAGAAGTCGTTCGTGTACTGGGAACTAGGCCAAGTAATCCACGAGCACCTCTCTATTCTCGACTCCCTGGAGCGAGTCATACCCAAAGGTAATTTCACGCGCAACGCAACGACTTTTGTACTCAGAAGCTTCCGATCTCCCTATAGACGCAGGAGCATATGGAGAACTCGTATTCATACGCTCATATCTTACTTCCTTTCAGTCGCTCTGCACAGGAATGTACATGGTAAGACCCTTGACCACCTCCCTTTGAAAAGGGGAACTTTATGGACTTGCTTCGATATAGCTTGTACTTCCGGCGTTACATCATCCAACAGACCGTTTGGCCCTCAACTTTGTACGGCGGTACAAATGGGCGTTTCGGCCAGAGTACAAGAAACTGCGTCCTCAGGTCGTGATCCCGGATCTCTCATCGTTCGCTAGCGCGTCGGTGGAGATCCTGAAGCGTGAACAGGAACCGCTGCGACTGCACTTTGAGCGAGCACGTGACGGACTAGCGAAGCTCGACGGCTTGCCAGCTGGTCTTGCGGGTCCATGGCACGAAGATCGCTTGCAGGTATGTGCCATATATTTCACGTATTTCACATACGTCATTGATATGTTCTCTTTCTAGGTTGCCCGATCACTCTCTGCCATTGCAGGTGAACTGGCACTTGCTGTACCAGCTACCATTGTTGGGGTGAATGACTTTGACATCGCAAAGCTCAATTGGGCGCGGTTACCTTGCCGATGGTTTCCAGGATTTTCTACGGTTTAGAGGGTAGATCTAGAGGCTTTTATTTTGGATTACTAGGGGCACGTGACTGGAACTGTGTTTTCTCTTCTGCAGTCTGCAGTGGTGAAAGTACGAACGCACGAACACGCTTGGTCGCGATGGAATGTCGCGATACTGTACTATTTTTTATCTTTCACAAATCCGCCTGCAGCAATATAACACTTGACCCTTCCCACACCACCTACCGTTGCTGACCAAACTTAGCACACGCTTTCAAGGCCTCAAAGGCCTCAACCACTCTTCATGCCAGCCGGACCCTTTGTCGCGTATTTTCCGTTTCCAATCTCACATCCGGAACGCCCGTTACATACCTATACGCACCCTCCGCGAGCTCTATCATGGTGCACACGCTCGCGTTACCTCGAATGACCTCAGTACCTCCCAGTCCAGTGCCGTAATATTTCTTTTCGCCACACTTTCTGTCCACGACCACCCGGGCCAATTTATGAGTCCATTGGTCCACCACTTGGATAGGAGGAGACATCGGACTTGGTGGGGCTTGATGGTGTGTGATAAAAGCGGGTCATCACAAGCATCTCAACGAGGGAGATCTTTATTGGCTGTTGAAAGCGCGGATATCAGAGGCTTCCCTGACTGGTCTGAACGTGTATCTTGGTGACCGTGGTGGGTTTGCCATTCACCCTAACAGAACTCTACTAATCTATAGGTAGTTTCACCTCGTCTTCTTGCTGTGCGAGAGCGATCTCACCGTAGATGTCAAAGCCTCTCCAGCAGATGTTCATGTACCCTATCTAAAGCCTTGCTTTCCGTAAAGAAGCGCGATGCGAGAGCGGAGGATATAGCTTGGCTGATGGACCGTGACATCTACTGTCCGCCAAGATTGGCATCTAACACGCATTCCCACAAGACTTCGGGCAAACATTTCCTATCAGATGACCTGAAGGAGAAGATCTTAGGACGCCTGTCACCGTCTCACCTTACCCGCTGATTTCTCTGAGGACGCTCGCGGTCGTTTTGCGTCGCCGGAACTCGAGGGCGATAATCCCGAGAAGCACCCCTCCTTTTGTCTCACCGCATCAGATCTGGCCCGCGAAGTTGTCCACATATTATTTTCACCTCTCACCGCATCACTTTCTGGTACTCCCGCGATCCAAGAATGGGCCCACTCAGAGACTCAGCGCCTGACATTGCAAATAACGATTCGCATGCACACCGCGCACTCGTGCGTTCCGTTTTAGGCGCCTTTTTCTGCCTCGCGGCGCTCACACGTAACGCATCCCTTGTTCGTTCGTGTATGCGCCTTGCCTCAGTTGGGTTTGGCAATTCAATCTCGGTGATGACGTTGCACGCCGACAGGCCCAATTGCTTGCATTTGAATACCTAACAGCGGCGACCAGATCGGGTGATTCATTGTGGGAGAAGACGGTCATGGAGCTTCCCCTGCATGTCATGGTTCCGTCGTGGCATTCTATGCTACTCTCCAAGACGATTCTGCGCCTCGTTCGCAAAGATGCACTATGCGCCGTGGACATGGCGGCGTTATCTGCTCGTACCGGACCTCTCCGTGCCTTGGGCTCGAAGCTCGTGCAAGAAGGTCGCGCGGAATTCGCAATAACAATGTTATCCGATATTAACTTCACAGGACTTTCTTTTAGAGCCGTCTTTCAGACACTTGCCAGGGAGCTGATGCATTGACCTTGAGCTGGCAGTCATCCATCAGGGAAAACCTAATTGCTGAAAATTACCGAATTACCATATATTTAATTAGATAAGGCCTAGTTGGCGTAATTGTCCCGAATCGGCTATTTTAGGCAAACTACAAGTTGAATAGAAACTGTTCAACTTTTAATGGATAAATAGTTAAATTAGCAAGATTATCCAAACTTTAAGTAATATTTCCGCTTGGTCAAAGGCATTTTAGAATTATTTTACAAGATATTTTGGAATTTAATTGTATAATTTACTCCATATTTCTGATCATTATTCTTGTTGTATTTGTACCTTGCATGGGCCAATATTTCCAATTCCCGTGATTAATCAGGGACCTTTATCTGATTTAAATTGTCCATTTTGACAACAGAGTATCCAATCTACCAGAGAGAGGTACACTAACTACACTGCCATACCGTCCATATCCAGAAGCCAAACAGCGCTTAGTGACGGATTACGAGTCGGATTGTCTTGGCCACTGAAAAGAAACTTTTAGTAGTGTAAAGATGATCCCAGTAAGGACTTACAAAGCCAATTTGAAAAGATTCGACATAAGCCTATAATACCCAGGAGGGTTCTTCTCCCTAATCTCCTTCAAAGTCTTGATATGTGTGTTGTACGTGTCTTCGTAGGTATCCGCATTAAATTCAAGGTTGGTGACTTTCTCATCTAGTGATGCGTGAACCTGGTGGAACATGAGTAGAGCACCCAAACCTCACAACAATGACTTACTGCCATGGCTGCAATGGCCACCATTGCTGGTGGAAGTTCAAGTTCATCCGCAAGGTTACCTACATCAATAGATGATCTAAAGAGGTGCATATTCCTTTGCGCAATGGTCGGGCCTCTTTTTCACTTGAAAAAGGCATCGTGAATAACCTGTAAAATGACTGGGTGATGGTACAGCTTGGTCCGATTGATTCCCTGTATCATACAAGTAAATTCTGTGAATGTTTTTGAACACTGCAAACCAACCCCTTCATACGGCTCAAATATAAAGAAGTCGTGGTTAAGGAGTCTAGCAACTTGCACGTCCCAGTCGGACTTCTTGTCAATGAGGGAATACCCATACAGAACGTAGTATGACGCAATCCTCTTGATATTGGTACGGTAGAGAGACACGCGTGTGTTGAGCTGAAGTTGCTTAACATTAGTCATCGCAAAGTGTGTCAAAGTCTGTACTTACCAAGTCACACACCAGTCCCTGAAGGACGGGGTCCTTCTGGCAGCGTAGAGTATAGTCACCTTTATCAAGCTTAACAGCTGATTCGATCAGGATGCGAACAAGGCAGTCCCGCTGGCGATCTAACGGTATGTACCCGTGCTTGAAAGCACAGTCACGAATCAGGCATTTGACATAGTCCTTGAGAATGGCCGACAAAGGCACGGGCTGCACGTTGATGCAGATGTTGCGCTGGCCAGGTCTTGCAGGAAGATACAGTGCTCGTGGCCAACCAGCGTTGTGTGGACCAGAGTACTTCGGACGGTCAATGTCAATGTCTTCTTCGCTACCATCACTAAACTCCAGTAGCTCAGCCTGTTGTAACACCGCCCGCTTAGTGAGGTTGGCCTATGAAAGGTATTACTTTGAGTTGATTGAGATTTGGTGGAACGAACCTCAGTCCGGTCAGCGTCTGCATCCGAATGTGACTTGTCATTGTTGGTCCCATCGGAATTGTGGCCAGATTCACGCTTGTCGTCCCATTGAACAGCCTAAAGAAGGGATTTAATTTGGCATCAGCGAATTATGAGGTGTCTACCTCATCGTCGAATGCTTGCGCTATCTTGGTGCTGTGGAGGCCCTGAAGGTCTTCACTGGGATTGTCGTTATCATCCTCAGATTCTTCGGGGCCAGTGCCTTTGTCAGATTCATCACTTGAGTCACAGTGACGAGCCCTTTTCCTGTGGCCAAGGTGGTGCGCCGGGACATTGCCAGCATCATCTTTGTCAGAAGTAAGCGGTTGAGTGGAGCTATGAGGGGTCATTGTAGGGTTATCTTCGTCATGCGGTATTGTTAGAACAACTTAAACATGTAGTATCAATAAGCCCTTACCAGACCCCAAACGGTGTTTCTTTTTGGGAGGCTGCTTGGCAGTGACCTTTGAACAAGCTGAGGCCGAGGCCGAGGCTGAAGCATTCGCGTAGGTCCTGGGCTTCAAGTGACGCCATGACGCATCACACCATGCCTTAGTCTTTGAGGGACGGGAAGCTGGGTTGAACACGTTAGAAAGCCTTTGAGCAATGAAGAAGAAAAATAAACTTGCGGCGCGATCCTGGTCCAACTGGTTTCTCGAACGGATCAACCGGGTGAAACGAAGGTGGCATTGTTGGTCAAACAGATGAAAAATAAGGGCCCTTCCTCCAGGGAGAGGGCGTAAAAGAGAGGTGGGAATACGGAAATTGCTCCTGCTCCGGCGCATGTTGTCACGTTTTGACATGTCGCGGACTAATCATCATCATCATTACGAGGTCTTGGAGTTCGGGACGCTTACTATACGGTTATGACTACGATAGTAAGCCGTTATTAGTCATGGACACTTACGCGTCGCCGGTACTTGGGTTTGCCGGTGTTTCAGGTTTCATGGTGACTCATTACTAGGATAGCTATACTAGGGTTTGACTTCTAAGCTGCGCTTTAAAGCCAGCGCGTAACTGTATATAAGTCGTGTAGTAAAGACCAAGGCTCTCTAGCTTGGTCTTCTTGAATCATCACCAGTCGACTCTTCGTCTCTTCCAATCTATCGATTGAAGCTTATCCTTTGGATACCCTAGTGTCTAGTCAAACGACCTAGTGGCAGTGCAACTGAAGCTGAGTTGCCAGTGACTATCACGATTCATCCGTATACTCGCACATCACGCCGCAGAAGTGTTCAAGTCGAACAAGCGTTAGGTGATAACGCTACATTAAGACCAAGCTTCAACGTGGCGTCATCAGAAACTACACGAGACCGTTGCCATAATTGTGACGACCTCTGGTTCCAACACAGAGGCGCCGACAACGTACCACAACGATTTCGCAAGAGTACAGAATACCGGTATAGTAGTACTACAGGTACCACCGGATATCACGCCAAGAGTCGAGAAGACAATCGAAGCGTCGCAGTTGAGTTCCTTTACGATCGATACCTCTGGGTGGAATTCGCTGGTTTGAACCACAGAACGGAAACGGAGAGTGGGAAGGATTCCGACCAGCCTTAGAAGATTTAGGCTGTGATATCTACATCAACGAACTTACACAGGAAGAAGTACAAGAATTGGACAATGCTAACCCCAGACCATCGTCTGCTACACCACCCCCGTCACCAAGTACGAAGAGTAACGTATCTCTCGAAGCAAAATCATCTTCGCCATCACAACAAGAATCAATCTAGCAATCGCCACCGAATCATTACGTTTAGGAGCCATGACGACGCTCACCTCTCATGTTCAATCGCAGGCTGCCACAGGAACTTTATCTGCGCAGCCCATTTACTCTCTCACTACCTCACCAATAGCACCAACAGTCACGGCATTTCGGGCCCTTGTGGACCCACCTCAAGGAGGACAAGGAGGAAACCCAGGAGGAGGAGGAGGTAATGGAGGAGGTGGAGGTAACGGAGGAGGTGGAGGAACGGGACCACCTGCCGGAAACCCACCAGCAGCAATACCAGTGGCCCAGCACCCGTACCAGCGACCAATGACAAGTTTTGCGGAAACCCACCAGCCATATTCGCGGGCGATCGAGAGAAAGCAGAAGAATTTCTCATGCAATGGAGCCTATACGAAGGAATCAACACTACCCATTCCATTATGCGTAGCCCATACCAAAAAGCTATGTTGTTTCTCACGTATATTCAAGGAACAGCGGTAACCGAATGGGTAGGATCGATGGTCGCTTGGCTACGAGTTCAAGTGGACGTCAACGGGAGAGATCCTTATGACGCTTGGCTATGGTACAACACACATTCCTCGTTTATGAGGCAATACGCGGACACCTTAAAGGAAGAGAAAGCGCAAACAGAATTGCGAAGAGGCATCAAAATGGAGAAAGGGGATATTGACGTGTACGTGGCGAAATTCGAACAACTAGTCAGATATGCTGGCTATAACATAGATCAACCGATGGTCCTCGATCTATTCGCAAATGGACTACCAACCAAGTTACACGAGACCATCTATCTTCACGACAACCCCACCGACTACGACGATTGGAAACGATCAGCCATTAAACGCCAAGGTCAATATCTTCACATGAAGAACAAAATTGATCAGTACAAGATACAACCCCGGTCACCACCACCAACTCAAACCAATTGGAGGCAGTTCAGACGTCATCCCGATGCGATGGATACGTCAGCCGATCGAGCCAGAGCCAGAGGACGGCTAGCGCATGCAGAGGACGTATTGGCACAACCAAGGCCATATCTCAACAACTCGCAACCACCTTTCAAACCTCGCGAAGGATTCCTGCGAAGGAGGCAACCCCCAGATCTTAGGGAAGTAATTTGCTATAATTGCCAAAAGAAAGGACACCTCAGTCGCAATTGCTCCCAGCCGCGTCAACCACGTAATCCCCCTAGGCCCTTTATCAACGCTAGGGGCCTAGAGGTGGTGGATGATCGCTCTGAAATAGGGGAGGACCTCCACATCGCTCAAATGGTAGCGGATAACCGCACTACCGAAGAAAGGAAGAATGAATGGCTGCGAACGGCAGCCAATGAAACCGAAGAATTCAAGGCCATGGCAATGCAGGAGTTGATGGGGAATAAGGATTTTGGGGACGCCTAAACCCGACGGCCTGGGTGAGGGCTCTACGTTGTAATGCTGTATACATAACTCGCTTCCGTTCTATGCGAATTCCAGTATCGATCCGAACCAGCAGCAACAAGGCCGACATAAAAACATTAGTAGACTCAGGAGCAACGGACAATTTCATAAATCCCCGATTTGTGAAACGAATGGGATTGGGTGCGGCCCTATTGCCAAGCCCAAAGCAGTTATTCAACATCGATGATACGACAAATAAAAGGGGATCAGTCACTCACTTTGTTGATTTACAAATATTAACAAAAGGGATTACTAGGAAAATGAGATTCCTACTAGCCGATATCGGAAAAGAGGATCTCCTCTTTGGATATCCCTGGCTCAGCACATTCGAACCAAAGTTCAGCTGGAAACACGGAACTATTGACGAACAGACACTACCAATTGTAGTCAAATCCTGTCATCCGCTGGTCAACACCAGTGTAGTAGCCCATCTCCTTTCTAAAACAATGAAGGATAATATCATGACCAAATTGGGAGCGCAATGTTCTATCAGAGGAGCAGCTACTGATCTCGCTATCGCCGCAGGACCCAGCAAAAAGAGTGAAGTGCCGGAGGAATACAAAGACTTCAAAAAGGTCTTTAGCGAAGAAGAATCACATCGATTTCCCCCTTCCCGAGAATGGGATCATGCGATCGAGTTCAAAGCAAATACTCCGACCACATCAATTGCTCCATATACGAACTATCACAACTAGAAGATAAGCCATTACGGGACTTTATCACGGAACACCTCAAAAAGGGGTACATCAGACCCTCAAAATCGCAATACGCGTCACCATTTTTCTTTGTCAAAAAGAAAGATGGAAAGCTACGACCAGTGCAGGACTACCGACGAATCAATGAATTCACTATCCACAATAATACCCTTTGCCACTTATTCAGACTCTCATCAAAGACCTTAGCGGTGCTCACATCTACACCAAACTTGATGTACGATGGGGATACAACAATATCCGCATAAAGACAGGGGATGAACACAAAGCAGCGTTCAAAACGCCTTACGGGCTTTTCGAACCGACGGTGATGTTCTTTGGACTGACGAACTCACCCGCTACATTTCAGTCAATGATGAATCATATATACCGAGACACAATTGCCAAACATGATGCCAAAGGGACCACTATTCGTGTGTACATGGACGACATCGGCATCGCGACACGAACAAACCTGACGGACCATGTCGAAGCAGTTCGAGACGTACTAACAGTAGCAGCGCGATATGACTTATTTTTCAAGCCCGAGAAATGCACTTTCCACTCCCCGTCCCTTGATTACCTGGGGGTAATCCTTGAAAAAGGGGTAACTCGTATGGATCCCGTCAGAATTGCGGGCATAAAAAACTGGCCAGCGCCAACCAAAGTTAAGGACGTACGATCCTTTTTGGGTTTTTGCAATTTTTACCGCCTATTCATCAGAGGATTCGCATCAATTGCCAAACCATTGAACGAACTCACAAAGAAAACCACGGAATGGCATTGGGGCCCAACTGAACAACACGCATTCGACCTCTTAAAAAGGCGGGTCACAACTGAACCGGTGCTGGCACATCCGGTATTACAAGATCAATTCGAGATGGAAGTAGATGCATCAGGATTCGCGGTGGGAGCAGTGTTACTCCAAAAGAAACCTGATGGCAAAAGACATCCCATAGGCTACTATTCTGCGACGCTAAACGCGGCAGAGCGAAACTACGACATCTACGATCTGGAATTATTGGCTATCGTCAAAGCGTTACGACATTGGCGACCTTTATTAGCAGGTCACATCACAAGATCAAAGTATTCTCGGACCACATGAACTTGCGATACTGGAGAGAACCTCAGAAAATTAGTAGACGAGTCGCAAGGGAAGTATTGGAACTATCCGAATACGATCTCGAAATTCATCACATAAAGGGAACCGCAAATGGACGAGCAGATGCGTTATCAAGACGACCCGATTATGATCACGGGGAACAAGATAACGAAAACATCACAGTACTACCAGACAAAATATTCGCACGAGCAACATTCACGGTAGAGGAACTAATGTCGACTAACCGCGAAGATGTACAAGACGAAAATATCATCAAACCATGGGTAGATCCGCACAAACTCAAGAAGATCAATGGGACATGGTACAAGGAAGGCCGAAGGGTGATTACTCAGGGAAGTGAAAAACAGAAATCAATAATTGCCACTCACCACGACACCCCAGTACACGGTCATCCCGGGATCAATAAAACTGGCAAGATAGTAGAACGATACTATTGGTGGCCGACCATACGACAGGACGTATTAGCTTACGTCAGAGGTTGCGCTGAATGCCAACGACACAAAGTCAACAATCGCCCTATTAGGGCTCCATTACAACCTATCTTTCCTAAACCGGAAGCTATGCCCTTCGAGACTATCGCTCTCGATTTCATCACTAAATTACCCATTGCACAGGGTTACGATTCGATCCTTACAGTCACGGATCATGACTGTACCAAAGCATCTGTGTTTATTCCTTGTAACGAGGAAATTGACGCGGAAGAAACAGCCGCGCTATACATCAAACACGTGTTTATGCGATACGGATTACCAAACAAGATCATTAGTGACAGGGATCCCAGATTCGCGTCCAAGTTCACCAGAGAACTATGCAAACAACTAGGAATAACTCAAAACATTTCCACTGCGTATCACCCTCGAACAGATGGACAGTCGGAGCGAACCAATCAATGGCTCGAACAATATCTCCGTTTCTGGGTAAATGAAAGACAAGACAATTGGAATCTTTATCTTCCAATAGCAGAATTCACGCATAACAATTGGCCTAACGAGGCCACAGGGCAGTCTCCATTCTTCCTTCTGATGGGACATAATCCTCGTGCTGATTGGAACTCGACGCCTAGCCCCATTCCGCAAGTGGCGTTGCGCCTTGATCAGTTCAAACAAGCACGGGAACAGGCTCAAAAACAAATCATCAAGGCACAAAAGTCATGGGTCGCACACAAAGATACGCCCAAGTTCCAAATAGGGGATCGTGTATGGCTGGAGGGACGTCACCTGCGAACTTATCAACCAAGCGCCAAACTTGCGCCCAAACGACATGGACCCTTCCAGATTGTTCAGGTGATGTCCCCTGTCAACTATCGATTGGAATTACCTCCCAAATGGAGTATTCATGACGTGTTTCACATCGATCTTCTCACTCCTTATCGTGAGACTTCCTTTCACGGACCAAATTTCCCAAGACCTCCCCCTGAATTAATCGATGGTGAAGAAGAATATGAAATCGAGAAGATTCTAGACCAACGGCAATTCGGCAGAACAAGGCGCAAACAATTCCTTATCAAATGGAAGGGCTATCCAGACTCGGAGTCGCAGTGGGTCAACGCCACTGACGTACATGCCCCTGACGCCTTAGCTGAGTTCAAACGGACTCTGAATTCTACTCCCTCACGTATAAAGACAGGCCAGTCGTTGGATGAAGCACATCAGTTCTTCCTTCGTCGAACAATGTCCAGTTCCCCCACTGCTGCTTCTAACACTTCACAAACCTCTTATCATCTTCCCACTGTTGTTGCACCTACCTATGCCGAAGTTGCAGCCGCATTCCGACAAATCAGTCCAGGAGACTACATCCCCGAAACCCCTGATGTATGCGGACATGACGCTGGAGGATTGGAAGAAGACCAATCGGGCGTGGAGGAGGGAACAGCTACTCGCATCGAGAGTATCCTTGTTCCACAAACACTTATCCCGGTTCCAGACAGCGCCGACCTCAGTGACGTGGAGCGAATTTGTGGGAGTTGTAAGCAAACCGCCCTGTCATGTCCAGGCCATCCTGACGCCGACGACTCCCACATCCACTATGACTGTGGACAACTCATCCACAACTGTACATGTAACCACAACCCCCTCCGCGTCCCTCCGCCGCCAACGCCTCGATATATCAATGTCGACCCCCCTACCAACGTCATCATGGACCCCGCAACGTCCTGGGGTATTCACATCCGTGCCACCCTCCGAGCTCGTGAAGACGACTCGGATAAAGAAAATCAAAATCCCCGCCAAGTATCGGGATCCCAAGATGAAGGGGTACCACTTGTGCCGAGGAGGGCGAGGCGCGGAAGAAGAGCTGGTGTGGCAGCACCAAAAGAGAGCCCTTGCTTCCCAGACTATCGAGGAGGCGGAGTACCAGCCGAGCAGCAGCGCAATCGGGACAAGGCTGACGCCCCTGACGGATTCGAACTAAACATACCCCCCAGATTCATTAACTTCAAGATGACCGAGAATGGTCATCTTACTGTCGCCAAGTACATCCATGTGATGCCTGGCAACAACCCGATCGTCTACGGGTGCATGAGGAAGGGTGGGGACATTCAACAAGGTGAAGTACACGCCGCTCCTGATTTCGATGCCGTGGATAACGACCGCCATTATACGCATGACCAAATGCGGTATTTGCGACAGGATTTCGGTGATCGCCATGGGGTCGACCTGGCCATGGGGCAGATCCCTGATCGGTCGCTATGGGCGGAGGTCCTGCGATACCGAGCTATCACCAGCCGGTACTCCGAGCTAGCAGAACGGATCACTGCTCTGGAGAACGAGCAGTATGTGGTTGGCAATGAGATCAGGAAGTGTACGCGCCGGCTCGAGGAGGCTAACGGACTACAGAGGATTATGGATCAGGAGGTTTCGGTCAGCCGAGGTGCGACTATTATTCCCTGGGTGTTTGAACGAGGACGTTCTACCTGAAAAAGGGGTAATGTCACGTTTTGACATGTCGCGGACTAATCATCATCATCATCATTACGAGGTCTCGGAGTTCGGGACGCTTACTATACGGTTATGACTACGATAGTAAGCCGTTATTAGTCATGGACACTTACGCGTCGCCGGCACTTGGGTTTGCCGGTGTTTCAGGTTTCATAGTGACTCATTACTAGGATAGCTGTACTAGGGTTTGACTTATAAGCTGCGCTTTAAAGCCAGCGCGTAACTGTATATAAGTCGTGTAGTAAAGACCAAGGCTCTCTAGCTTGGTCTTCTTGAATCATCACCAGTCGACTCTTCGTCTCTTCCAATCTATCGATTGAAGCTTATCCTTTGGATACCCTAGTGTCTAGTCAAACGACCTAGTGGCAGTGCAACTGAAGCTGAGTTGCCAGTGACTATCACGATTCATCCGTATACTCGCACATCACGCCGCAGAAGTGTTCAAGTCGAACAAGCGTTAGGTGATAACGCTACAGTATAGTTGGATGCGGGATTCCCAACTCGGTTAGGCTCTGTCCTGTTTTGATTCATTCTGATTGGAACATTCTGATGTTGCCTGATGG